>PVIW01005971.1:0-45550 GCA_004026585.1 Noctilio leporinus
GGGGGACAGAGGGGAGCAAAAAGGGGATGGATGTAATACAACAACAACAAAATTTTTAAAAATACATCAAAAAGTTTTAATAAAATAAAAACAGAGCCTAGAACTCAGTAAATACAGTAAATGCTATACAAGGGTAAGTGACTGTTAATATTTTACTTTAATGTAAGTGTAGGTGACACAGATTCCATTTTACACGGCCATTTTTAAAAGCCCCAAAAATTTTTTAAAAGATTTTATTCATTATTTTCAGAGAGAAGGGCAGGGAGGGAGGGAGGAAGAAAGGGAGAGAAGCATCAATGTATGGTTGCCTTTCACCTGCCTCCAGCTACGGACCTGGCTGGAGACCTGGCTTGCAACCTGGTTATGTGCCCTGGCTGGGGAGTTGAACCAGTGACCTTTGGGTTCGCAGGCTGGTGCCTATCCACTGAGCCACACACCAGCCAGGGATGCCTTAAGAATTTAATGCTTATATACAACATCAAGTAAGAAAACCTGAGAAACAAAACTGGGTAAAACCTAAAACAGGTCTTAAATATGTAAGCAGAGTAACAATCTCAAATGCATAACTAAAGAGCTTCTAAAAAGCTAGAAGAAAATTTACTAAAATGTTAGCAGCAGTTGGATTTGAAGCCTCAGATAAATTTCATAATTTTCTTCAACTTTCTATTTTTTCTACAATTAGTGTTATGTTATAATCAGAAAAGAAAAACCTATACTTCAAAGACTCAAAGTCCAAGTGTCTGTCAGCCTGAGACACGCCACTCTGCAAAGCAGGCTAAAAGCCCAATGCGGGACGGGGAGGGCAGCACACTTCATCTGCATAGTCAGGCAGGGGAGCCTGCACTGCGCTGGAATAGGGTCTTTCTGATCTTTCGAGGACACCCCATAAATGCTGACATGGGGAATTTAGCACACTTTTTATTTACTTCCAACTCCAGGTGGGCAGAGTAACAGAGCTTCCTGTAAACAACCCAGAACCTGGACTCACCGGTACGGGGCCTCCTGCCCACACCTCTACCACAAAGGCCCAGTCACAGTACTGGCAATGCCACGTACTGAGCTTCCAACAGTATCTCACGTGACCTCCCCAAAAACTCTGTGACATAAGGGTAGTCAGTCTTATTTTATAAGATCAGAAAACTGAAAGTTCAGTAACTTTAGCATTCCATGTCTAAGCTCCCCGTCACAGTAAACCGCCTTCAAGAATATCTGGGGTTGCTTCCTCCAATTCCTCTTCTCTTGTCCTTCATTAAGCCCATTCCTGTCAGTCTGCCCCCGCCATTCATTCCCTCAAGATCGCGCCTGTTGGGCTCACCAAGGCTTCCCGTGGCTGAAGCCAGCAGTAAGTCCCAGTCCAACCTCACTTTCGCTATCAGCATCTTTGGGCACTGCTCCCTGCTGGCCGCAGCACTGTCATCGCTCAGCCACCAAGACCCCCTCTCTTCTATGTCTCTGGGCTTTCAGTCATTCATTCGTTCCTCCCCTCCTCCCCCAGCTCCTCCTCCTGCCCCCCCAACTGTGGTTTACCCAAACCTCGGCTCCTGGACTTCTCAATCTCCACTCATCCCGACATCTCATCCAGAATCGCGGCTCTGAACAACATCTCTACAATACAGACTACACCCAGCTGACCCCTTGCCTAACGCCAGGGTCACACGTCCAACTGTATGCTAAGCAACCCCACCAAGCACCCGACAGGCGTCTCAAACTCAGCATCTTGTACATGAACACAACAGACCCGTCTCAGCAGATGACAACTGCCCCCTCCAGTGGCTCAGGCCTGACACCTGAGGGTCACTGCAGCCTCCTCTACCTCTCATACTTCTCACAGTCCGGTTGTGACAAGTCCCATCACTCTACCTTCAGACTATGCTTGAAACCCAACCCCTATCCCACCATCCTGGTGCTCCCCTTCACTCAAGCTGCCAGCACCCCAATCTGGAGGACTGTTTGGCCCATTGGCCTGTGTGCCTGCTCATACTCTTGTGTCCCCTCACCAGCCAGGGCAAGCTTATCCGAGGCCCCCACTTCACTCAAACCCAAGCACAGCATCCACCCCTGGTGTTCCAGCTGCCCTGCCTCCCTGGTCTGTCCCCTGCCACTCCATTCAGACCACGCTACTCCCTGCTGCCCCAAGCAGCATGCTGCTGCCAGGCCTGCCCACCTGCAGTTCCCTGGCCTGGGAGAGACTCTTCTCCCAGAATTCCCTAGCTCACTTCCTCACTGCCTCAGGATCCCACCCAAACGTCCCCTGACCAGTAGAGCCTTCCATAATCACTGTATCAAGGCAGCAGCACCCCCTAACACCCCTGGACCTCCTCACTCATGTTATTTTTTCCATAGCATACAGTCCCACCTGCCATTTGGCAACATACTACATCTATTTCTGTACTATTTTTGATGGTCCCTCTCTGTTCCTTACCATCCCCCCCACCCCCACGCTGGACAACAGAAACAGTCTCCACCTTGATCACTATTCTATACCCAGCCCCTAGAACAGTGCTTTACCCACAGCCAGTACTTACTGAATGAACAAAAACAGAAACAAAAAAAGCCCATTCAAGGCCACCTAGCTAACACCTTCTGCTGGCAGGTTTCAGACCTGGACCTTGTGTCTCAGAGCCCGCACCCCTCCCATCTACATTCTCTGCTTCTGGTTGTCAAGACATGTTTTCTGACAACACTGCAAAGTCAGAAATATCCAACCAGCACACAGCAGGGCAGAAGTCAGTATGCACCCCCATGCGGCTAATGGGACCAGTTATTTTAAACAAGAAGTTTGTGCTGGGAAATTTAAGGCATATGACCAGGATACCAATACCACGTATCATTTAGCACAGCGTGGATGAGCTCAGTGTGGAAAGGGGGTGGGCAGGGAGCTGATCTCCATTTTAAGAGACTGCACCCACAGCCCCAGCAAGCATGTGACAAGGATTTGCCCTTGGTCTCCAGAAGGTTCAGAAGGCACAAGGCAGAGGGGTCAGCACAGATCCGTCTGGACCACAGGGAATTAGCCCCAAGTCCCGATTCTAGCAACAGAGTTCCCAGTCTCTGCCTCTTCTCTCCCAGACAGCCCAATAATCGCCTCCATCCTCGCTGCTCTCGTGGGTCCTGCGCCCCAGCAGCATGGGGTGGTCCTTGTCACCACATCAGGGCCCAAATCCTTGCTTTTAACTGGTCCCAGACATTTCCACTTTTATAGCTTCCTTCACTTAGTTGGTTAAAAAAGTCATCTCTACATGACCCAAAAGGCGCCCAAAGAACAGATAAGGTATTAAGACTAATCTATAGCATTTGTGTTTAATGGTTAGATATTAATTGGCTTTTTAAGTGTATAAATCGGTTCATTTTCAGTCTTTGTAATCTGTTCATTCTCATTAATGAAGGAGCAATACTCATCAACAGCTCTGCTCTACACATCACCTTGTAAAACCATAGTCCATTTATTAAAAAATAAAATAAAATAGATTTATCACAATTTGAAATACAGAAAGTCATTAAAATAATAATTAAAAACACAACTACAAGCACAATAAAAGTTCCATGATAATAAACTACATTTTAATGTATATTAATTCCCCTAACGATTTACTCCGTACATCTTCCAGGGTCAAATCAATGTCTGCCCAAAAAAAAAAAAAAATTCAATTAAATTCTATTCACTGTATCTTTCAAGTGAGTCTATTGTTTGCTCTTGTTTCCTATCAGGCCATTTGTCAGTTGTTCTAGCCCAAGATTACAAATGGAGGGGACGTGGCCTCATCAAGGTCAGAAGAAACGCGTCCAAATCCCACACAATCCATGTTCACCATCTCTTGTTCATTTGTCATTGATGACCTTGTTAAGGAGGGTACCTGCAGGGAAGGCCCCATCACTCCCGCTCCTGAGCCAGCTCCAGCCTGTGGACCCTGCCTGGCACGCTCCCTGCGCAGCGAGCAGGGCCCACCGAGAGCAAGGCCACTGAGTAAGTCCCCTCTGCTAGGGGTGGCAACTGATGCTCAGAGCCCCTCTTGAACGTGCTCCTGCAAAGCAACAGTTGGTCCCCCCAGCCTGCGGGGCTCCGGGGTGCTCAGAGCCAGAAAAAGCACGGGTGTGCCCCAGCCCCTCGCACCACAGCAAGTCACTTACCAAGTCTTTGGCTGGCCTCAGTGATCTTTCTAGAATTCAAACACAAACACTTTCTATCCTTGGAAAAAACTGGCTGCTACTAGCAATCTGAGCTGCAAGGGATGGATGGTGGAGGCTACTGGGTGGACTTTCCTCCCTGCGACCTGCAGAGAACAACACTGCCCAGCGATGTGTCCCAGCCAACAGGCAGACCATCCAGTCCAGGCCTGGGTCTGAGATGACCACCCACTCTGTGGTCGCCATTAGAGGTCACTAGGCAGGACATCAGGTCAGAGGCACAGCTGGGCTCTCACGAGGTATTTGTTTCTCGAAGCCCAAGAAGCTTTTGAATCTGGGAAGGGGACCAGGTGATCCCAGAATGTCACTCTGTAGCAAGGGGCAGCTAACAGTGGCCACCAGCAGCATCACAATCTCACCCGCATTTTTAGTGATGAAAACCAAGTTGCTGAATGAGGAACTATTTGCCCTAGAACTCGATGTGAATTGTGACAAAACTAAAATAAAGCATAAGTGGCTATAAGACCCATGTTCTTCCTGAGCGCCTAGGGACACACTGGGTCGGGAGGGGCAACTGGGCAAAGGGGGAGGGAGCAGAAGCAGCAGAGGTTTTCATCAACGAAGACAGCCTCCTGCTGGGGCCAGCTTCAGAAGCCTGCCTGCAGAGTGAGTTTTAAAATACGGATGCAATTTTGGCCTGTGGTTAATAGTTTAATTGTATTCCGTGCTGCATCATACTTCCCCAAGCTGGGCCAAGAGAGAAGAAGCCTGGGGTCTCCGCTCCAGAGCTGGCTGGCATGGCAAATCCACCTAGTGAGACCACCCCTCTGCCTGGGCAGCGCCCAAAGCCACAGCCATAGCATAGCCCTGCTGCCCTGCCAAGAGCCCAGAACAGCCCCCCACCCTGTGCTCAGCAGTTGGGACCCAATTTTCTGTTTGAAAAATAAGACCACTGTGGTCCCGGGGGAAGGCGGTGGTGAGGCTCTAAGAAGTCACCACAGCCTGGAGAAACTGACCCTCTGCAAAGATGCTCTGCCTTACCCTAGCAAAACAGACACACAGTAAAAGCGGGGAAATGAAATAGCCTATTTTGTTCATTGCTACATCTTTTGCAAGTAGCACAGTACCTAGCATAGAGGACTCAAACATTTGTTGAACAAATGAATAAATAAATGAAATGAACTAATAAACGAATGCTGGAATTAAGCCAAGAGCCTGTCTGGGAATAGAACAGAGTACATTCTATCTCCCATCAGGTCTCGGAGTCAGGACAGCAAATGCAGTCATGTGTGTTCATCTGAAACTTGAGCCCCTGGCTCTTCCCAGATGAAAACTTAGTCTGTTAAGGAAGCAAAACTTCCTCTCTCTCCATTTCACCTACTGCTCGGTCCTCAGCCCCGGTGCTCTCCCAGAGATGAGGCAGGGCCCACACAGCCATTTGGGAAGCTGCCTGTCACGCACCCCTGATGTGGTCAGTGCACAACCTCTGAGGGGAGGCGGCCATTCAGGTGGACAAGGCGACCTTTAACTGCATCTGATGCCAGTTCTGCCAAGCCCAGCCAGATCACAGGCAGCAGGTAAGCTGCTCCACTGCAGAGGCCACTGGTGCTGGTAGCATTAGGTGTGCATGTTCAGCATGAAAGCTAAATAGCCTAGTCTATAGGTAACTAAATCAAAGTGATATTCAGAGACCTGAAAAATCTGTCTCTACTCTTTTCAATGACATATCCTACCTGTCAATAACAAGAGTGCACACATGGGCAGATATACCTTTCTTGCTCCACGTGCCCAGGGGGACACCCACCTGAGATGAGACACAGGAGACAGAAGGTCCCTGAGCAGCAGCAGGACAACCAGCTGAAGCCACCCAGCTGAGGCTGATGCTGGTGAGGCTGGCCCTACCACTGCCCACAACTGCCCCAGAGAAGGAATGATTTGTAGAGCAAGAAAAGGCAAGAGAGATAAGACCTTGGGTGGGGCCCAAGAAATGGGGGTGAGAGTGCTGGACAGGAATTGAGCAGTGAGAACAGGAACAGGTGTGAAGTCAAGGTCAGGCAGCCTGCGATCCAGGGCTCAGCTCCTCCCAGGTAAGCCACTCCATTCTGGGGTACGCACTGTGGGTCCCGTTTCTTCCTTCCAGATGGGCAATGCGGACACTCCTGCCAGCAGGGACTCTCCAGTCAGGGACAAATACTCTGCTCCTCTCTACGCCTTTCTCCATCTACACACTGCTGCGCTTCCAAATGCAGCGGGGCAGGGGACACTGTTAAACAGGCGTGAGGCCACCTGCTCCCTGGAAGGAGGACAACTGCACCAGGCTGGAAAAGGAAAGCACTGCCCCGGCTGACCTGCTCTGCAGTCAGAGGCTGGGACTCAGGGCTTCTGCCTCCCCACCTGCCACCTCCCGTCTCTGGATCTCTCAGGCAGCTGACATGGAGCCTACCAGCCAGCGTGCCCTGTCCTCAACTCCCCTTCTGCTGCCACGGAGGGCACATCCCACCCAGAGCCAACTTGGATCCACAGGCTTCACTCCACCTCCTACCTCCTCCTGCTTCCTCAAGGGCCAAGCCCCACCCTGTGTGTTCATTTCGTCTCTCACTGCCATGTTCACCACTAAATTTCACAGCCGCCTGTAACGGCTAGGCCACCAAATACAGCGACACCTTTTGGCCATCTCAGCTACTCAGTGGCCATCCACGTTGCTAACAGATGGACTCCCTCCCATTCCCCCTGCTGGCTTCTATGAACACACCCACCTCACCATCACCTGTCCTTCCCGCTCCTAAACTCTGTGCACCCCAGCACGGCCGCCTCCGCGTGGCCCTCCTCGAGGACTCTGTCTCTCTCTGCCCTCCTCGGTGTCATCCTCATGGCCTTCAACACAGCCCTTTGGAGATGACGCACAAACTATTCTTTGAGCTCTGACTCTAGTCCCCGCTGCCTGCTCAGCCTCTCCATTTGGATGGGTAATAAAAACCCACATTAAACATGTCCAAGTGACTTTTTTCCCTCCTTACGCCTGTCTCTCCTCCAGCTTCACCCTCTCAATATCCTGCCATGTTATACACCCTCTCACGTTGAAACACCAGGAATTCTCTGGTTCTAACTCTATGGAATATTCCAAAGCTGCCCCCTCTCCTCATCCCCACTGACAGGCCCTGTTGTGTCACCAGGGCCACCACAGCAGTCACCCTGCCAGCCGCACTGCTGCCACTGTCATCGACAGAGAGTTAAATCCACTCACAGGCCCCCACCACCTCCTAGCCTACGACCTCTGGGCTCCAGGCCTCGGCACTGCACCCCAGCTCTCGTCCCCTGAGGTGCTCCTTTCCTAACCTCCCTCTCTGCCTCCCACCTCAGCTCCGCGGGGCCCAGCCCCACCATGAATTGGCGCCTCTTCCCTGGCTCACCTCACCAACAATAGTCTTGGCTGGTCACCAACTGCTATGGACTGAGCTGTGTACCCCTCACACCCCAAATTCAAAGGCAGAAGCCCTAACTCCCAGCATGATGCCATTTGCACTAGAAGTCATGAGGTAAGACTGCTATGATGGGACCGGTGGCTTCATAAGAAGAGGAACAAAGAGACAGGGCACATGGTGTGAAGGCGGCCATCTGCAAGTCAGGAAGAGGGCCTCACCAAGACCCAAACTGGCCGGCACCTTGACCTCAGACTTCCAGAACTGAGAGAAGTCTGCTCAAAGCCACCCAGTCTTCAGTGTGGTTTTACCGTAGATGGGGCTGACTATACCCTGATTTAGTTCACTCTGTCCCATAGCAGAATATAAACTGGAAGAGCAGGAGGCGTCTGACATATTCACTGTTGAGTCCCAAGCTTTCAGGATGCCCAACAGATGACAGGTGCCCCAAAAGTATGAGAGTTCAACTTGCTGTTTTGTATAAAGAGAAAATGTTTAATAACTCTTATATCTAAATACAACTGCAAATAAGCACCAAGCAAGATGTTTCAGATCCAAACCACTTTAAAATCAAAAAAAGAAGAAAAAGAGGAAGTGGGGGTCATACAGCAATGTTTCTCAGAAAGCTTTCATTTCACATGCTGGAAGGTCCCGTCTGTCCCTGCCTCCAATCTGCAATGCAGCTGAACCAGCATTTCCTGCAGGGGAGGGGGGAGCCACGGACCTTCTCTCCCCCAGGGGCTCCCCAAGTCAAGGGCAGGGAGACGGACAGGTCCTCATGGTCAAACAAGGTGGTGAGACACCCCAGATACCACCTCTCTCCCCCTCTCCCTTGGCCGCACCTGAGCACAGGGGTGTGTCTGAGATGCAATGCAATCAGATGTCCTGTTAACATCTTTCCACTGGACCTTGTGGACTAGATGTGATCTGCTCTCAAAGCTTCAGCTGTGTTCCCAAGTGATTAGGTTGAAACCCCAACTGTGGTATTGTGACCGTACTTGGAAACAGGGTCTTTGGAAACAGATGTAATCATGTTAGGAGGAGGTCCTCCCATATGTGACTGTCCTACCATGTCTGGCCTTGCACAGACAGATGCCCCGGGAAAAGGCCACTAAGGCAGAGAATGGCAGGACGCAGTGGTGACCAAGAACTGGCGGGCACCACTAGAAGCTAACCTCTGGGCCTCTGCTGACCCTGCCAGCTCCTTCGTTTTGGACTTCTAGCCTCCAGAATGGTGAGAGGACACATTTCTGTTGCTTTAAGCTGCCCAGCATGTGGTACTGTCACAGCAGTCACAGGAAACAGGCACACGGTGAGACCTCAGAGCAAAGGTGCGGCCTCCCGCAGTGTCCGCAGCAGCTCCGGAGCCGTGCCCTCTCCACCACACACATGCATCCTGCCGGGCGCTGCCCCCCACAGCAGGTGCCACCTCTCCTTGCGGCACCTTCCCAGCACCTGCTCGTCCCCTTGGCAATCGCATGGTCCGTGCACAGAATGTGGACACCGATAACCACATCAGACAGATGGTCATGTGCTGCACATTCTGTTTTAATCTCGCCTCATCTTCTCTTTCTAGTCCTCATTTTTCAACCCCTAAAAATGTTTTTCTGACCACATTGTATGTTTATTTTTTACTTTAAATACATAACATATTACGTAGCTATTTATTGAGCATCAGCTATGCATTGGGAACCTAAATCTTTCCTAGAATGAGTCAGGATGCAGATAAACACTTTTTAAAATGTCATGGGACCATTACATGGTCAAAATAAACCTTTTCCGTTCTCTTCCTCGCAGCCCTCAGCAAGGTAGCATGGCAGGCGAACCCGTGTTGTCTGGATCCTGCTCTTCGTTCAGCCTGGTGCTTCCCCTCCTCTGCCACCACTGTGCCGGGCCGTCCGCTGCCCCTGTCTGCACGGCTGCCAGCCTCCTGCTGCACCGCTCCTCCAAACCTGACCCAGCCTTGGCCTCCTCCAAGAGGCCTTTCCCAACATATGACACAACCAACCCCTCCCATCCACGTGCCCTCCACAGGGGTGACGTCTGAAACACTCAACAACAGGTCTGACATGGACACCACCACTCAGAACCAACACAGACCCAAGCGGTGAGCACTCGAAAGCTGGAGCAGCACCTTGTTGTCAACGGTACAAAACTGTTTCCGAGGGTCAGCGGCCTGCGGGTACAGGTGGTTAGCAGCCCAGCCAGGTACACAGACTGCACTGCTGGGACACGCTCTGAGAGCAAGTGCATGTGCCTGTCCGCCCTGCCCTGGACAGAACAGGGGCCAGCCCAGTGTCACAGCCTGGACACCAGTATTGCACCTGGCACAGGAGAGCTACTCAATTAATATTTGTTGAGCTGAACCAACTCTCTCAGGCGAAAACAAAATGGAAAGACTAGGGATTTTCCCAGCCTGTCACAGTGCGTCGGTGAGCCAAATAAAACCTGTTCCTGGACAGTCTGTTTGCTCAGATGGTGAGTCTGTCACATTTCACAGCTTCAGCGACCTCATGAAGCTCTGACCTGAAACTAAATTGAGAGGAAATAAAAAAAGGAGAGGGAAGAACAAGAGAAAATGATCCGCTCCTTCAGCAGCATTCTTCTGGCAAGCACACTCCAGTTGGTTCCAAGAAACAAAGGGAAATCTTCGTTATGTCAGAAAAGCCGACATAAATCTCCAGCAATCCTGCTTTCCTGGCAACCTTCTAGGTGCTCCTGGGAAACCAACCCTATTCTTGAAACAATTTCAATGCAGAGAGCTTGTCTCATGTTATACAAGAGGCCACAAGACTTCCCACAGGGCGCAGAAATAGGTGCTGTTCTGAAGAGGAGGTGAAGTGAGGGGTGGGGGCACCCGGCCGTGACCCCTGGGATGCCCTCTCCACCTCACACAGCCTGTGACTCTGGGATTACTCGCTTCCCCCTGTGATCTGAAGACCTGTGTACAGGTGGCAAAGGGGCCACTCCAAGAAGACCTCCCCCCCGCCAGTGTGAAGCAGAAGACCCTTGCTATGGGCTGGGTTGTATCTTCCAGCATTTCACATTGAACCTAATCCCCAGGTAGCTCAGGATGAAACTACAGGTGGGGACAGGGCCTTGAAAGGGGTGATTACATTAAAATGAGGCTGTGTGGGTGGGCCCTGACCAATGTGACTGGTGCCCTGATAAGGAAAAGAGACTTGGACACAGAGGGGCAACACAGGGACGCAAGTGTTCAGAGGGAGACCACATAAGGTTGCAGACAAAAGGCAAGCCACCCGCAAGACAAGGAGAGAGGCCTCAGGAGAACCAAACCTGCCAACACCTTGATTTTGCACATCCAGCCTCCAGACCAGTGAGAAACAAATCTCTGCGGCTTAATTTAAGCCAGCCGCCTGTGGCACTTGGTTATGGCCATCTGAGCAGACTTCTACAGCCCCTTCAAAGGAGAACTGACTGACCTTAAGATTACCCACTTAGGATGCACAGGCACCATAGGTTTGCCTGTAAAAGGGACACCAACCGGGTATCCCTGTGGCCCTGGAGCCTGGCTGCTGCACAGGCTGAGCACAAGTCTTGGTTCTTCAGTTCTATTGCTTGGTTACCTGGGCCTCAGGCTGCTCTCGTCTATGCAGGGGAAGAGCAGCATCTGAGCCTCAGTGTCTTTTCATACCTCCAAAGCACTAAGGTAAGCGCAGCACAACACAAAGCTCAATCAATGCCACTGGGTATATTCTGTTTTCCCTTCCTCAACACACACGATCCCAACTGCTTCGGGCATAAGGATCAGGAAGTTCCGTTGAGAATAAAAAGGGGGAAGAATGGGTGCCTTCTGAACAACTATGAACGACAAGAGGGCCAAGGTGGGAACATGCCACAGGATGCTTTACCTCCTCTACCTCCCCTGGATTTTCAGCATCACCCCTTTGCCCCACCATCTACTGATACTTGACAACATCTTCAGCGGAACCAGACGTGAGTCTTTGGGGCCAGTAAAGGAGCAAGGAGCCCAGTGGAGCCCTCCTCCCTAGTCAGGGGCAGGGGCGGGGGGAGGGAGGCTGAGATGGAGGGAAGACCCAGCGGGTAGGTGAAGGGAACCCAGGGATGAAGCAGTGGTGCTGAACCCTCCAAAGGCCCAGGGACAGGAAGGACCCAAATGTGAAACCCTAGCCCATCAACTCAGAAGAATTCAGCCTTCAGCACCCACAGAAACAGCCCGGGCACACGCAGCAGGAAAGAGGTGGTGTGTGTGTGCGCACACGTGGGCATGCACACCCATCTCTACACCAGGGTCACCAACCTCCAGGCCATGGGCCTATACCAGGCCAAGGCCTGGTAGGAATCGGGCCTTGAGCGAAGCTCACGTGAGCTCCACCCCCTGTCTCCCCCTCCCCCACAGAAGTCCAGTGACACTCACCTGAGCTCTGCCTCCTGCCCCCTCACCCCTGTCTTCCAGGAAACAAGTCCCTGGGGCCAAAAAGCTTGGGGACCACAGTTCTACAGTAATATCAGTTGCTGGAAATTGTCTAATTTACTAGAAATACTTTTCATCCTTGCTCAGGACCAGGATGACATCCAGAATAGGCTAGTTTAAGGGAAAGAGGGATTTTAATAAGCCCGGGCCTCTACATTCAGACCGTGAGCCTGGGAGCCTCTGTAGCTCCGACAGTCTCTGGCAAAGGGGCGTCCAGCTGCCCCTGATGCCGCCACACTCAGGGCCCCCAACATCCCACAGAGGTGCCCCCCTTTTTGCTCACCCTGGGCCTGTTCGTTCATTCCACAAACATCCAGGGGGCCTCCCTCTGCACAGAAATTACATTAACTGGCCCCCCCTAGCTTTGCATGCAGAACTCGCTCTATAGAAACAAATTGTATCTAGGTATCCATGAATGAGGTGCACCTGGATGTCTTTCTCCACTTTCCCCCGCCCCCAAGAGATCAAGCCAGGAGGGAAATGAGGAAACCTGCCAAGGAATACATGCTGAAAATGAAATAAACCAGCAAGGCCAGAAACTGACTCCAGTGCCAGAGGAAAGAGGGATGCCCCAGGCATGGAGTGCAAGGAGAGCAGTCCCAGACATTCTGCAAGTGTCACACATTGGGACTGCATAAAGAGCCCCAAGCACATAAAGCTGGGTGTCTGCAGGGCTGCTTCCATCTGGTGTGAAGAGAGGTGGGAGGACCCTTCCCCCACCCTCCAGCTGGGAGCTCCTCTTGGGAAGGGCAGCCAAGGTTATGCAATCACTCCTGGACAATGTCAACCACCACAGCAGGGGCCACTTGTGAGAAAGCCTTGTCCTACTGGCAGTGTCCCCTTCCTGCCTCTGGAGTGCCAAGCAACCCTCACTCCCCCAATTATGCCTCAACGAATGGACTGATCTGGCTGGGCCTCCATGGCCTGGGGACCAGTGATGAGACGTCCTCAGTTAGGCAATCTTCTTCCTAGGCATGGCTCTGATACGTCACTGTGTCCAGCCATGTCCAGAGGGGAAGCTTTACAGCCAAAGCAAAGACCTCATCGCAGGATTGCTGACACACCATAACCACACCTGGGCCAGGGTCCAGCTGCAGTCAGACCTCATCTATATTTCAATCAGGATGCTGTCAAGACCAACTGTCAAAATGGTTTCAAGAAAGGCCTCACACAGTGTAAACAAAACCACAGCTCTGCACTTGACCAAGGGGGGATTTCACCCTCAGGTCAGACAAATCCAGTGGCAGCTAAACACCCTCCCGGACACCTAGGGGGGCCCTGATCCTGGACCCTTGTCTGGGAGGGAGAGAGACATAGCCTAAGCAGAGTGGGGCTTGAACACAAGAGCCACCCGGCAAACTGAGACTTTTCCAAGCCTGCTGCACTGAAGTATCACAAAGTCCACTTTCAATCATGTTCAAATACCTGTCAAGCTGGTCTTTTGAAATACTTGGTCCTAGCAGGAATACAAGCTCCTTCACAGGTCCATCCCAGGACCGCTTCTGCCGGACAGCCGGTAGCGAGAGGTTCCATGCGTCACGAGAGGTGGAGCACGGACGGGGGCCCCGACTGCACATCTCCACTGCCAAGCTCAGAAACCCCCAGGCAAAGGGGAGACTGCCTTTGTCTTCCAAATAAGAAAACTTCCTAAAGGACCAGAGACAGAAAGAAGGCCCCAGAGCCCAGAGCCCTAACCCCACCTGAGACGGGAGTGGGAAGAGATCTGAGAGCCAGGGCTCCATCTGTGTCCACTGTCATTCTGGGCTGGGCCCTCCACCAGCCCAGAGGCGCCAGCTCTAGGCTGTGAGCATGAGCAGGAGACGCGAGTGGGGCCCAGGGAAGTGTGGACAGAGCCTAGGGCCGTGGGAGCCTGAGAGGTGGTGCTGGGCCCGTAACAGAATCCCCCAGTGGGTCTCCCTGTGGAACCTTGGGGCCTGTGTCTATCACACACGTGTGTCTCCTGAACTACCACAGGCCCTAGGCCTTCTCAGACTTCTCCCAGCAGAGAGGGCCTCTCTGCCCCGCCATGCACATCACCTTTTTGCCACCTACCAGGTGTTCCTCAGCCATCGACTACCTGTCCCCAGATTGTGAGCTCTCCTTCCACAGGGGGACCCCGTCACACCTATCTCTGCATCCCCAGCACCCAAGACAAGGCCTGGGTTTAAAAGCTGTTCAATACACCAGCTACATTCATTGAGCTATGATCCCTACACCAGGTATTCTGCTGTTTTTATTATCTCTGCTTTAAGGGTACTTCATTTACTTTTATGCCCTGGCTGGTTCGGGGTTCAGTGGGTTGAATATCAGCCTGCAAACAAAAAGGTCACTGGTTTGATTCCCAGTCAGGGCACATGCCTGGGTTGTGTGCCAAGTCCCCAGCTGAGGGCATGCAAAAGGCAGCCAATTGATGTTTCTCCCCCTCTCTCTCTCTCTTAAAAAATTCTTTTCAAAACAATCAAAAAAAAAAAAAAAAAAAAACTATGGACATGGACAACATGAGGGATTGACTTTGGGGGGAATGGGTGGGTGGGGAGGGGGACAAAGGGGAGCAAAAAGGGGATGGATGTAATACAACAATAAAAAAAAAACTGAAAAAGAAGCTGAAAAAGAAATTACTCCAAAACACCTTTCAGATAATCATATGCAGCTTAAGAGAAGAGGTCAGACTCAGTCCCCCAACCCACCTGGCAGGCCCCCTCCCACCTGGGAACAGCGTGTTGCAATTATGGAACAGTTATTGGTTTAGTTACTTTGAGTGGTCAAAAATAAATTATTAAAAGCATATAGATGACATCAAGGAGGCCATCAAACTGCACGTCTATGAACTAGCATCTCCAGACTGGCCCCAGATCAGGAGCCACCTAAAGGTGTGCAGCCCAAAGCCCATGGCTGTCACTCCAGGGTGGCCCCTGGGCTGTGGGTGCCAGCTCTGCATCCCCGAACGCTCACAGTCCCCTCCTCCCCTACTGATGTGTTGTAGGAGTCCCAGAGCCCACATGGGACCACACCAAGGAGTAACAGAGGGTATAGATGCGTCAGGTGGGAAGGAAAACAGTCCCCTCTATGCAGAGGGAGTAGCAAGGACGTGATGTGGTTTGATTGAACCACATTTCATCTTCTATCCCGCCTCAGGGACACTACGCTTGCTGTCCCCTCTTGAATGAACGTCCTTTCTCAACTTTTCCTGTGACTTGCTCCCTCCTCTCCCAAGGCTTTACCCAACACCACTTGGGGTGGCCTTCTCACTGCCTGGCTGTCCATTAATGCTGCCCCCTTGATCTCTATCCCCTGTCCCTTCCTTACTCTCGGGGCACAGGTCTCCCTGAGATTTCCTGAAATTCACCTGCTCATCCTGTTGACTGACCCCCTCCTCCCACTAGGACAAACACTCTCTGGGGGCTGAGGTCACTGACTGACTGCTGTGTCTCAGCTCCTGGACAGGGCCTGGTCTACACTAAGTGCTTAATAAATATTTGCAGCATGACTAAACACTTTGAACAGCATCTCATCTTATTGACTGGCAATTGTATCTTTGAAAACAAACACAAAATGAGCACCAATATGTGTAGTTTGGTCATCACAGAACCCAGGATCTGCAGAAAGGCAGGGGAGGGTCACACCCAGCAGAGACCAGCAGCCGTCAGCTTCACTTCCACCCGCATCTCCCTAACCAGCTCTGTCTTCAGGCTGACGCACCTGCCCATTCTGGCCAGGCCATCTCCCCGCTATCATTCATACTGACACCAACTGGATCTCCAGCTTCAGCCAAGACCTCAGAACCAACCATCAGTGAGGGTGCAGCCCTCACGCCTGAAATGCACTGAGCTCTCAGTCCAGAGAAGGGCTGACACTAGGTGCTGAGTTAACCAGCTGCCATTCCATGACATTTCCCTCAGGTCCAATGTCAGGGAGCTACTTGTTAAAGTAAAGCCACACTGTGCTTCCAGAGTCAGCCTGGGTCTCAGGAGATTTGGCATGTCTAGAACTTTCATTTTAAACTAATTCCTGAAGCTGGAGGTGATGTGCATCACAGGTCAATGGACCATCTTAAGAGTCTTGGAAGTCCTAGGAACGATTCCAATGCATTCTGGGAAGGCCTCATCCCAAAGCTCGGCTCTAAGCAGCAGCCCACCCTCAAAAGACATGCAGACCCTCTGAGCACTTAAGTCTGTGCACATTTGCAGATTTGTATGCCCACATGCAAGGGAAGCCATCATCTGACTGGAATGAGGTCACCCCTTTGGCCTCTGGAGCAGCTGAGAGACGAATGGAAGGCAGGCAAGAGTTTGGCAAGAGACCGGCGGAGTGAGCTGCCAGGGACGGGTGGCTGGCATGCTCGACATGCCTCAGGGGAACACTGGGTTTCTGACAGAGCCTGCAGGGGACAGTACTTCACGGCTGACAGGGAAAGAGCCTCTCTTGGCCACGGCTGCCAGGAGCAGGGCCCACCATGCTGCCAGCCACCCAGCACTCCAAAGCAAATAGCACACACCTTCTCCAACAAGGCCCATTGCTGCAAGTCTTCACTTACTGACTCCATCAAATATTCAACTTTTAATTGCGGTTGGTTTTCCCAACGACTCCCACTGTGACTATGTAGTTAGTGTTTGTCTCACTCTGGTAATTACCTGGACTTTCCAGCTGCAGTGAGTCGTTTTACCTTAGGGGGACTCTCTTCCCATTTCCACAATCAGAAACGTCTCCTCGTCGTGAAATTAATAGGTTCTGTTCCTGCAGTGGTGATGTTCATATTGTCTTCATAAAGCACACCTCTGAGTGCCATTCAGCAACAGGCCCAGCTCCCCAGACCACAAAGACTCCCCACCCAACCATCAGAAAAATTCTGTGTCCCAGGCCCCCAGACAAGCTGCACAGTTATGACCAGTGGCCTTCCCTGCTCACAGGATGACTTAGCCTGGAATTCACCAACTAGCCCAACAAAGTTCAATGCAGCGCACACGTGAGTAAAGTCTTCCAATCTCCTTTGTCAATGAAAGCCAGAAAAAGTCACCAGGCAGAAGAGACCTGGGGTGTGGACAGAACCACCCCTGGTCACAAGGCCTCTGTTTCCTGGGGTTACACTGAACTTGGGTGGACTCTACTCAAGCATACCCTTTGTGTGGCTGACACCTGATTTAAGATTGGAGCATCATCTTCTCACCAAAAGGAGAAAACATGACCTCTCCACAGTTCAGTTAGGACACATGAGGTTACAGCACAGGGATGACCAAGCCTAAAATTTCAATGCCTTGAAAACAAAGATGTTTGCTTCTTGCTCACAGCATTCATCCCATGCATGTGGGGAGGGGCCCCCGCTCCTTACGGTCACTCAGGGTTCCAGGCTGGTATGGAGTTCAGCAAAGGGTATGGAGTAAACTGCATCCTAGCTCTTAAAGCTTCTGTGCAGAAGAGACTCACATCATTTCCACCCATGCTGCACTGGAAAAGACAGCTGTACACCCACCTGTCACTTCCAAGAGGAAAGGGAACGATAGTCCCGCCATGGGTCCCAGGACCAAATGCAGAAACCTGACAACCAGCTCTGAGGCCACCTCCCACGTCACGCAGAGTCAAAGCCCTGAAGCGCCCCACTCCCCAGGCCTCCTGTACACTCATTCTGATGGTTCGTTGTTATAACAAGCCTGAAGAAAAAACGTCATGATGCATTTCTGCAGATGAAGAAACCAAGGCTCAAGGAAGCTGACTGTGGTTACTGAGGCCAAATGTCTAGTAAGTAGCAAGAGAGGAATCCAAACCTGATCCTCTGTAAGTCCCAAACCCACGCTCCCTCCCTGATGGAAGCATTCGCTCTCCTGTCTCTCCCACTGTTTCTCCCATTGGACCATGAGCTCTTCAAGGGGAAAACAGGGCCTTCTCTGTTTGGCTAGCAAAGTGTCAAGCACTCGAGAATACCCTCAGAATGAGCACATCAGATCCAGCCCAGGGGCACATGAGAAGGCCTGTGCCCTGGCAGAGGGCTGCCGACTGAACACATACCGGGGCGGTACGGGCCCCCTGGCAGCACCATGGACAGCTCCTGGGAGGCCCGCACCAGCCTTGCAGGCTGATGTCTGGGGCCTTGCCAGGAGGCTGGGGATGTCCTGCTGTCCTGCCTTCCCGCTGTTCTGGACTGTGCTCAGACCCAAACAAGCCACCAGGAAAATCCACGAAGCTGCTGGCTTATTAAATAGAGTAAATTAGATCCCAATTATTTGCTTGCACACCAGGCAGAAAAAATGAAATTTTAAATATAAAAGTAATATTGCTCTTAATATGCAGAAGCCAATTTGCAAATGGACTTCCTGTGCACTTCCGCCAGAGAAGCCAGAGTGGGACAGTCTCACAGAGGGGCCTCCTCTTCCCCCATCAGGGCACCCATGGGAGAACCCCCAGACCCTTCCAGAGGCTAAAATAGCAGTTTGGGAATGAACAGCAGCACTGAAGCCACTCACTCAATCTTCTCTTTCATTTTATTCAGGTTTAAGTACCACATCACCGCCAAACACCCTGACTAACATTGCCGTTCAATATCAAAACATCTAAATCAGGCACATTCAAGGTCTCTGAATTTACATTTTCTAATGGAAAGGAAGAACTAGTACCAGGTACGGACATGTTAACATCAAGCCCTTATCAGTCACACAATCCAGGAGCAGACAGTGGTGGACTTCTTCAAGGAAGAAACTTGAAATCTACTCCACTACTTCATTCAGGCTCCATCAGCACAGCATGCTCCAAAAAACCAATTTTGTATCTTGAATGGAAAGAGCCAGGATTCAGCAACATCAGTCACATTCTAGGTCCCCCTTCCAGAAACCCTTTTTCCTCAAGGGCATCTACAATAAGCATGTAATGGTTCTAATGGGATGAAAATAATCCTTCAAATATGGAAATATTTAAAAGTTTAAAGAGTCCCAGGTGGGCCTGGGGCAACCTAGTGACTAGTCAAACACATGAAGGGGGATTTCCTGGCAGGTGGGGATCAGCTGTGCTCTATTTCAGCTGGGGGCAGAATGAGCAGAAACAAGTCTTCCCACTGCAGCAGAATGGAGTCAGGGGGACAGGCATGGCCAGCGACAACAGGGTCTTCCAAGAGAGGCTGACCACAGTGCCCAGAGGCATCAGATCACAGAGCACAGAGAATGCAGGCCCTGAGGTTCTGTCACCTTTCAACTGGGTGACCTCAGGCATATCATCTCTTAAATGCTCTGAATTTCTATTTTGCACTGAAAAATGGGGATGGTATGCCCTGGCTGGTGACTCAGTGGATAAGAGCTGGCCTGCAAACCCAAAGGTCGCAGGTTTAATTCCCCAGCCAGGGCACATGACCAGGTTGCAAGCCAGGTCTCCAGCCAGGTCTGTAGCTGGAGGCAGGTGAAAGGCAACCATACATTGATGTCTCTCTCCCTCTCTGTCTCTCTCCCTTCCCCTCTCTCTAAAAATAATAAATATTTTTAAAAAAGGAAAATGGGGGATGGTGTTAGTACCGCTCTCTTGTTGTCTCCAGGAGCACTGAAGGGTGAGCACATAAAAGCTTCGCTTGGGATCTGCACAGCTGGAAACAGGGCAGGCTCATCTGTGCCAAGCACGCGCTGCAGGCTCCCTCGCAAGGTCTCTACAGGCAGAAGTGCTCACCATTTGAGAGGCTTACTCATGGGTTCACACAGAGGGCTGCCTCAAGGAACTCCAGAAGCTGGATAGAACCCCTCACACAATGGATTTTGGTTTTAGTGTTTATGTCAAAATGATGGGGACAAAACTCAGGGAGAGGAGACATGACTGGCAGACAGGAAGCGAACAGGAAGATGCGCGGGGTTGGGGGGATAGTGAGGGAGAGGAGGGGAGAGGAAGGGAGAGGAGGCAGAAGGAAAGGTGGAGGGAGGGAAGAAAGGCAGCAGGCGGCAGGCAAGAAGAGCCACCTTCGGGGAGAAGTGCCCTCTCCCAAGCAAGTGAAGAGCTAAGGTTTCAGGTCTCCCAGGCAGGAAGGACTAAGAACTTCCTGCCCAGCTCACCCAGCTCTAGATGCGGCATCTTCAAGGTTAAAGAGCGAGTGCCCTCTGTCAGCGCCCGCCACAGCACCTGTGCCTGTGCCTTTCCAGCCTCAGAGCCTTCGGACCTGCTGAAGCCCCCCAGAGTCTGAGCTGTCAGTTGCACCAGAAGACACATGATGAACCCCAGGGACTCCCACAGCACTGCTCTGTCTCACTGGGTCTCCCTGCTCACCCCGAAAGTCCATCAGTTCGGACATGGGTTCACAACCCCAGCAACTACAGCACCTACCCTGCAGCCATAGCAAGTGTGTGTGCCCGAATGAATGTGTGTGTGTGTGAGAGAGAGAGACCTCTGCAGAGACAGCCTGGAAATTACCACTGAACGCGACAGCAGCAGCAGGTCCTGTAGATCACCGCTCCTGACCTCCTCCACTGGCAGCACAAACGGCCCCCCAGAGGACCCAGGTGACGCATCCACCTTCCCAAGACCCATATATCCTCCAAATGTTCCTGGTGAGCAATGTGAGCACCTGCATCCAAACCCACCTCTCCCCGCACCGCCTTGCAGAGATCTGCAGCACCTCTAATTTCACTGGGTTCAGGCAGTTCAGCCCTTCTAACCCTCAGAGAACTCAGCACATGACAGGCCGCACAAAGGCTGCAGCCAGAGGGTCCAAGTATTTGCTAAATGCAGACCACCCCCCAAACCTCCCCCAGAGCTCTCCTGCCAGCCACCCACTGAGGATGAAAACACACACGTTCCTGAGACAGCCTAACCCCGCGACTGCCGCAACAAACGAATTCTGCGGTGCAGCCAGGGTGCGTGCTGGTGAGGCAGGGAGGCAAGACCCTCCTGCTGAGCAAGGGGCCTGCAACTGGGGGACCCAGGGAGGCGAGCGCTCCGAAGTGGCCGCCTGCCCTGGCCCTGGCCCTGCCGGGAGGTGCAGCCGGGCAGCCCTTCTCCAGAGAGGAAAGAACTCGGGCCGCAGGCTACGCCCCAGGGCATATGCAGCCCACTAAGGTCCATTCGAAAATGTGGGAATTCTGTCTGGTAAGTGCCTGTCTGTCTATTTATTTAGAACCAACTACCAATTTAAGACTTTCCGAAGCACCTGCTTTCTACCTTATTACAGTGACCTCTGGTGGTCAAGAACCAGACATTACAGACCCAAATTAGATATAAATTGCTTAATTTCAGGCAACTCTTAAGAAATAAAGGCCCTGAGGTCCTTGAAGAGCTTCCAAAAAGAGCTCAAGGAAGCAGAAACAGGAGCTGCTGCTGCCCCACATAAGACATTAGGTGGCTGTCACCTGACCCTGCATCAAACCCAGCTAGGGACTTCTCACAGGCCTCTTATCTCCAGCCTGGGGTGACAACTCAGCTTCTGTGCCCTGCCCCTGCCCCACCCCCTGCTGGTGGCATCTCAATGCCAGGCTTAGAGGGCAAAGGCTCAAGAAGGATTTTAGGGAAAGTGTCAAAATGCCAGGGGACCTGCTAAGAGGTCCTAGCAGGGTTGCGGGGGTGGGGTGGGGGCTCTGGAAGGCTTACATCTCAGTGTCCCAGCCAACCTGGCCCAGCTGCCAGGACCTCAAGCTGGCAGCCAACCTGGGGACTGAACCCAGGAAGCAGGGAAATGCTACTTCCTTTCCCCTCCAACATCACAAACCCAAACCAAGAGAAGCAGGTCTGCCAGGAATGAGAGGGAAGGGGCACTCATGCCAAGGAGCCATGGTAACCCAGGTGAGGAGTGAGAGGCGACATTTGCTTTTGAGATCATTTTGAAGACTAGAGCTGCTGGCTTCAGGGTGGCAGAAGGAAAGACAACTTCCCAGATGTAACAAATATCCATTTGGCTCTAAGCCAGGTTAACTGGGCATCTGGAGGGTGGGGGTGGGGAGGGAACAAAGCTGAGCAGGATCTCCTGTGGGATATATGGAATAGAGCCCTACCCCCGGCTGAAAACCATGAGGCTTACTTAGCCCAAGGTTAAGAGTCTCTATCCCCTTATCCCCAAGATCACCCCCAAACCATCCTAGACAGATACTTTCAAGTCCTAGGAACTCTTCAGAGAAAAAGGATCCCACCAACTTAGTGACCCTATCCAGTAGCTTCTAGAAGCTCCCAGTTCAGAGAGTCCAGACGTTAACCTTTCTAGGTATCATTTCAACCTCTTGGTCCACGCAGGGTGCATGGGCATCAGCCTGACCCAAGCACAGAGAACAGAGTCTGTCTGCGGGGTCCCCTGCAGGCATCAGCTTGGACAGACATGGCCTCAGGCTGTGGAAGAGGGAAACAGGCTGGGTCACCAGCCCAAGACCCCCTGAAACTCAAAATGGATGTAGAATTTCAATATTGTCTCCTTTTTCCTTTATCTGTGAGGAGACATCAGCAAACCTTTCTGCCAAGGATTGTACAAGGATCATTAAAAGAAAAATGTCCGTGGTAATTGTGCCTTTATGCATATTTCTTCACTCCAATATTCTATAACATAATAATGTTTCACGTTTCTACAGAACTGTCTTTTCAGCATGTTTTCACATTATGCTTAATTTCGTAAGATTTCTCAACCCTACATAACGACACAGCTCAATGCAGAATCAGATATAAATCTAGCTTAAGAGACTCTCAACAGGAATTTCATTTAAAACTGTAAATGTTAAAAGATTCTGGCTCTGATTTATGTTATGTTGTGTGTGTTTTCAAAGAGCAAGCTTAACTGGCCTCCTAAACGACAGATGGACAGGCACACACGGCCGTCGCAGGTGTCTAAGCTGACCATCCCCACCCTCCAGAAAGGAAGCAGGGCAGAGGGCAGATGGGAGCCTGGGGTCAGAGAGCCAGCTCCCAGGCGTCGGGGCTACTGGTGGAAATGAGCAGAGTATCTGACCCTACTGCTTGCGCTGGCTGAGGGGCAACCCTGAAATAATCATTTTTCAGTTTCTTTTCACCCCTCTGCCCTTCCTGACATTGCGGCATCCTGCAAGGGCCCTCTGCGTCCCTGCAACCCTTCCCCCAATCTTTATAAAACACAGGGGAGGAACCAAAGAGAGAGGCAGCAAGTCCTGGATCCAGATTTTAATCTGCACCCTCCCTGGTGACGTTCTCCACCTGCAGTTTTTAAGTTGAATAGGTAAACCCAACGCCTGTTCATAAGCACGGGGAAGAGAGGAGCCGAGGATGGACGGTGCTGAGGGTCAGTGTGAGACGGCACGGGCAGGTGCCTTCAGGAGCTGAGCACTGTAATTCTGGATGAGACCATGAATCTGGGAGAAGCACTTGTTTCCCCTGTCTAAGCACATGTAAGACAATTTTAAAATGCGGATTATTTACACCCTGGGCTCTAATGACTCTGCAGCAACTCACACTTCGTGGTGGAAAGCCACCTCAAGGCAATTTTGCCGCAGCCCATCTCACACACACGTTTAGACAGCTCCTAATACACAAATTACTTACATCATGACAACATCTCCAATGGCCCTGGCATGATGCTGCCAACAAGAAACCACACAGCAGCAGTGGCTTACAGGGACACATGCCACCTGCTTCCGAAACTTCGAACTCGATTCCACAATGCTAAAAGCCAAAAAAAATCAGTTCAAATGTTGGATCCCTCAGTGTCTGAAATTTCATTTGAAATACAGAGCTACTGTGAGTTGCAGCCCCCAAAAGAATACGTCACCACTTTGTAATTGTAAAATCATCTGTTGAAAGAAGACTGGTAGCCAAAGCCTCTGCTAGCACTTACCATGTTAAAAAATAAGCATTACAAAGCTCTAAAAGTTCCTGAGTTCCTGCCTAAAAAATGTTTGCACCATTCCTAATGGACTCCACCCAGCTCCGAGCAAGATCTATAGGATTTACGCCCCCAGAAGAAAGCAACTGAAATGACTTGACTTTGTATCTTCCCAGAGAAGTAGATTACCCACAGGGCTATATCACACCCCCGCTCCCCTCCAGGTTACCCATTTTCCTCCCACACTGCACAGCCCACAAAAATGAGAAAATTATCAAGTGAGTTTAAGCGCTTGGATACCTAATTGCAGCGAGTCTAAAGAGCCTCATCTTTCTGCCTTTTAGAACTTTGGTTTCAGACTTTATATCAAGCCCCATTAGCCCAGTTGACACCTGCCAATTAGCTCCATGTGTCTCACAGAGTAAAACGCCCTTGAGATAACTCACCCCACATGCCTACACACCTTCCACTTAGCATAGCTCCATTTGCTTATCAGGATCTTGTTAACATCAGGCTCTGACAGGGCTGTGCAGACGTTACAGAGTGGTATGGGGTGTCCTTCAGAATCCTCACACAAAGATATCGGAAAGAGCCCCAGACTTCAGGACAGAACAGGTGTCCCAGAAGAGTGCTCTGTCCTCCACTTCCCAGTGTGACTTGCAGGGGCTGCGTGAGCCCTGGGCACCTTTACAACAGAAGCAAAGCTTCCTGAAACTGTTTGATGGTGATGAGGAGGAGGGAAGAGAAATGTCCCAAAAATACATTCAATGGCATAATTCAAACTTTACACACTTATCAAGTCAAAGTGCCTTGCTCAGTAGCCCTACTCCCAGATCACCACCCAGAGTGGTTCGCTGTGATCCAAACAGACCAGCATGTATAAAGTCTTTGTTTTTCACCTAAATGGTTTCACTTACTATCTGTATTGTTATAAAAACTAATTTTTCAAGAGCTATAAAAATAATGAACTTTAATTAGAGACATGCATGCATGCTGACATTTCCTGGAGGGTGGACTGATGTCTGCTTTCATTTTAGAGAAATTTGCAGACATCAGTCAAAATATTAAGCTGAGCAGTGGATGAAGGGATGGATCTGTGATAAAGCCAGCAGGATAAAATGTAAATTGTGGAAGCCAGTTAGTGGACATATGGGTTTCACTGCAAAATTCTTTCAGTTTCACTGTATGTTTAAAATTTTCATCTGAAAGGGCATAAAAAGCTAATTTTTTTCATTTAATAATGAGGCATTGATCTCTATCCATGCCAATACATACAAATCTCTTTATCTTTCTTAGAGCTGCAAAGGTTGCATTTTCTGGGTGCACTACCACGCGGTGAGCTGGGCCTGCCTTGGCAGACCCCCACTAGACTTGACAATGACCAGCCACAGTCAGCGTCCATGTAGATGTGCCTCTGAATGTCTACAATTCCTTTTTATTTTATTTTTTTTAAGGTTTCAGTCATTATTTTTAAAGAGAAAAGGGCAGGGAGGGAGGAAGAAGGGGAAAGAAATATCAATGTATGGTTGCCTTTCACCTGCCTCCAGCTACGGATCTGGCTTGCAACCTGGTTATGTGCCCTGGCTGGGGAATCAAACCAGCGACCTTTGGGTTTGCAGGCCAGTGCCTAGCCACTGAGCCACCAGCCAGGGCTCTATGGTTCCTTTTTTGTAGGATAAATTCCTAAATGTATGAATATTTATTTTAATACATATTAACAGCTAACTATTTCAAGTTCACACTGTTGCACCCCAGTTTCATGTATTACCTCTGACACTCCTCACCACTACCCAATTAAGTGGGTGCTACTGTCCCTCTTTGTACAGGTGACGAAAGGGGGACACAGAAAGATTAGATGACTGGACCAAGATCTTGCTGCCAGAAAGGGGCAGTCTGACTCCAAAGCAGGCACTTTTAACCATCGTACTTGCAAACTATGGTCAAAAAGATTAAGCCAATATCTATTCGCACCAATAGCATTTGAGAGTTCCTGTTTCCCTAGGATGTGTTGTTTTTAAATGTATCTAAAACTTCAGAAAAACACTGTCCGTATTTTCAGATATCATGAAGACAGATGTGAGAACCCGGCCCACTGAGAAAGCAGCAGAGAATATGTCCAGCCGGGAACAAGCACCACGTTGATCAGAACGAGGGGCCCACGCAGGGTCTCCAAACTCAGCTCACTGTCTCTCTGACCAACTGCCTGCCCAGGTTCTGCAGTAATGCTGCCAGGTAAACTTACCTATAAAGCCCTCCAAATTCTACTTTCAAATCCTATAAGCCCCTGACCCATCTCTGATATAATCTCAACTACGCTGCCTCCGTTTTTCTTTATCAGACAGCTGCAAGAAGAACTACAGGAGTATACACAGTATCTCTCTTTCCATCAGCCACTCAATTAATTCAAATAAATCTTTAGACAATGCCTGATGTGTCAGTGGGTTATTATCATCAACAACCTCAAAAGGTTCTTTTTTATTACCTAAAATATTATAAATGATCCCATTACAAATTGATTAAGAAATCTTCCCTATAGCAGGCTGTAGTACCAGCCCTAAACTTAGCCCTAACCAGTCCTAACCTGGCCTCCCAATCGTCACACTACTGGCTTCACAGATAGGAATGCCACAGCTGCGGGAAAGAGCCCTCTGCAGACTGGGGGATATCAGCCAAGCCGCATCTCAGGGCACAACAAAGGAGTAATAATACCTAATAACACCGCTGCACTGTTGCTGTAGCAACAAACATTATGTAATTGATATGGCTGGCTCACTGAGTAGAACTATAACAAACTACAAAAAATAGGTTTGAAGTGAGTTAGAGGAGAAATAGAATCAGGCCCTGGCTGGTGGCACAGTGGATAAGGCGCAGGACTGTGAACCCAAAGGTCACTGGTTTGATTCCCAACCAGGGCACACATGATGAGGTTGCAAGCCAGGTCTCCAGCAAGCTCTGTAGCTGGAGGCAGGCAAGGGGCAACCATACATTGATGTCTCTGTCCTCTCTGCTTCTCTCCCTTCCCCTCTCTCTAAAAATAATAAATAAAATATATATTTCAAAAGAAATAGAATCACTTCAAATGCAAACATTCTCAGGCATTAGCAGGGTAAAAAAAGCACAGACCTGGAACCTAGAAGACTCGGGTTCCCCTTAGTAACTTCAAAACTAAGTTAACTACATGACCTTGGGTAACATAAGCATTTCAGAATGCAAGTAGTCTAGGCTACAGAAGAATCCGGATTTCACAGGTGGTCAAAAAGCTCCATGTTCAGCTCGTGAAGTCCCTGGCAGACCAGCCTCTCCATAAATGGGAGGGTTGGCACAACGACACCATGGTGAGCTCACCAACTAAAGCTCATTAAGACTTCACATAGAAGTGGCGATCTATCATGTGTTGACACATCTTCCTTTTCGTGTATTTCTTGATGAAGATGAGGGTTATGAAGGATTTCAAACTTCCCCAAAACTATACAGAGTAACATGAAAACCTACCTGCCAAACAGATTTCCAAATCTTACTATTATGCTAGATTTTCTCAGATTCATTTTTCAGAAATAAAGAATAGGAATACAGCCTTGACTTGTGTGGCACCATCCTGCAAGGCAAAAGGTCACCAGTTCAATTCCCAGTCAGGGCACATGCCTGGGTTGTGGCCTGGTTCCAGGTTGAAATGCATGTGAAAAGCAACTGATCAATGTTTCTCTCCCTCTCAGTCTCTCTTCCTCCCTCCCTCCAAGAGGTAGCTACTATTTTCCATTTATTTTATGTTTACTACATTTGTAGGTGTTCATAAACAAATTTTTTTTTACAATTTAACCTTATATAAATGATACCATACAATGTCTCTTCCTGCAACTTGTCTTTTTTCCAATCAGCTCTATCTTCACACATATAGATACATACAGCTCTAGTTTATTCAACTATTACCAATTATTCATTGTATAAATATACTACAATTTATTTATCCATTAAATTTTCCATTTAACTTTCTGGTTTGTATCAGTGTAAACAATGCTACAAAGAACATTTTTGTACATCTCCATAGCTATAGGTAAAGAATGTCTGTAGGACAGTAGTTCTCCAAGTATGGTCTGTGGGCCCATGGGGCATCCCCTAGACTCTTAATGGACCATGAATTCAAAACTACTTTTATAAAACACTGAAAAGTTATTTCCCTTTTCCTCTGCATTGACATTTGCCCTACTGAAGCAAAAGCAATGGTGGGCAAGAGTTGGGGCCTTAGCCCAGATTAAGGCAGTAGCAACAAACTATGCTAATAACCATGTATTCTTCATTGCCATGCAATTACAAAAACACCAGTTTTGCTTAAAAATCCCTTAATGAACAGTAAAAATTAATCCTACTAAATATGTCTTTGATTACACGTCTTTTAATATTCTGTGTGACAAAAATATTTTGCTGCAAACTATAGGATGATGGTTGTCTTGAAGAAAAGCACTCATGTAATTGTTTTAGTTGCCAGCAAAACTAGCCACCTTTTCCATGGAACACCATTTTCACTTAGAAGAACAAATGATGAACTACGGTTATTCAGACTTGGGTATGTGGCATGATTTCTTCTTCTGGCGCAGGTGTAGTTAACAGGGACTGGGATGTACCCTTCTGCTTGGAACAATTAAAAAGCTGGACAGCATATGGGAAATGTCAGTTTTTGAGACATGGGACAGGAGGAAATGAAAGACAGTGATCCCCTAAGAGATGAAAATAGATTAAATGAGACTTGTGATTACCCCAGCTACCTTCTAAAGGAAGTTTCTGGCCCTGGAACAGGAAGAAAACCCAGTAACCTGCCTGCCTTGAGGAGAAAGAACTAAGAATCTCAGGAACCAAGGCAGCTGAAGGTACAGGACAGGAAAGGTGGCAAAAAGAACCCCACAGCTATCCAGAGAGTCCCCTGAAAGTATTCAAATAATTATGGGCCAGTGCATGTATGTGAGAAAACTTCTGAGGACATGTGATGAATCACCCAAAAGAATCAGAAAATCACCACCACTCACACTTGGGCATGGAATAGTACCTGTTCATACCAACCAGTGGGGAGAAACTAGCCCCAAACTCAATGCTGCTATGGACCCACCTAACAAACAGTAAAAGCAAGACCTGAACAGATCAAGTTGATTCCAAGTAATGTTGCCACATTCCAGGATAAAGCTCAAGAATATTTATAGGTCATAGCTGAGTAGCTCAATTGATCAAAGTGTCATCCCAATATGCATGGTTGTCAGTTTGATCCCTGGCCAGGGTATATATAAGAATCAACCAATAAATGCATGCATAAGTCAACAGTTCTCTCTCTCTTGCATCTTGCATAATCTCTCTCTCTCTTTCTCTCTCTCTCTCTCACACACACATCAATAAGTATTGTAAAGAATATTCCTAGAAATGAAAATGTATACTGTACCCTCAAGGTGGAATTCATAATGTCTCAGATCAAATAGAAATTTTGCAAGCATGCAAACAAGAAAATACGACTCATAATGAGAAAAGAATCAATCACAGCCAAGCCAAAAATTACACAATGATAAAATTCTAGATAAGATGATCGAACATGTTAAGAAGAGGCAAAGGAATTTTAAACAGACCCAAGTAAAACTTTTTAAAAAGTAAACTGCAATGAAAACCTAACATGCAATATAAGATTAAAAACACATGGGTTAAGATTAGCAAGAAACTAAACAGCTCAAAAGAAAATTTGATGAACTTAAACATATAGCAATAGAAAGTAGCCAAAATGAAAGAGAAAAAAAAATAATAAAAAAAAGAAAGAGCATCAGTGATAACTTCAATCAATATCATATATGTATAAAGTTCCCCAAAGAGAAGGGACCAAAAAAAATTTTTAATAATGGCCCAAGTGCTTGCTTCAGCAGCACGTATACTAAAATTGGAACAACACAGAGAAGATTAGCATGGCCCCTGCACAAGAATGACATGCAAATTTATGAAGCATTCCATATTTAAAATAATAATAGCTCAAAATGTCAAAAATTGATTTAAAAGACTATAAATCCACAGATCCAAGAAGCTCAATGAGCCCCAAGCACAAGAAATGTAAGAAAACTATACCAAGGTACGTCATAATCAAGTTGCTTAAAACCAGTGATAAATGGAAAATCTTAAAAGTAGCCATAGAAAAAGGACATGGTACAGACAGACAAAGATACAGAGAACCTCAAATCTTTCATCAGAACAATACAAGCAGGCCAGAAAACATAAAGCATCTACCTTAAAGTGCTGAAAGGAAAAGCTGTCAACCTAGAATTCTTTACCCATTGACAATATATTTTTTAAATACTTTTTTCAGACATAAAATCTGAAATAGTTTATAACCAACAGACATGAACTATGAGAAATGTTAAGGGAAGTCATTCAGGCTAAAGGAAAATGATACCAGCTGGACATCTGAACCTACGTAGGGAAGTGTAGAGCACTAGAATTGGTAAATATGTGGGTAAATATAAAGACTTTTATTGTTTGTCTCTTTAAAAGATAATCAACTACTTCTTAAAATATTTAATTTATTTTTAGAGAGGGGGAAAGAAAGGAGAAAGAGAGGAAGAGAAACATTAGTGTGTGGTTGCCTCTAGCGTGCCCCCAACTGGGGACCCAGCCCACAATCCAGGCATGTACCCTGTCTAGAAATTGAACCAGTGACCCTTTGGTTCACAATCCACTGAGCCACACCAGCCAGGATGATAATCAACTATCTAAAGCAAAAACTTAACAACTGTGGAGTTTAACACGTATCTAAAATAAAATATATGAGTAGAACAGAAAAAGAGGGGAAGGGAGAATGAAACTAACTGTTGTGCCTGCATTATAGGTGAAGGGGTGTGTCATTTAAAAGTAGATTGTGATAAAGTTGAATATACTAAAAACTCTTTTAATAGCCACTAAAACAACAAAGAGTTATAGCTGGTAAGTCAATAAAGTAGGTAGAATTTAATCATAAAATTTTTTCAGTTAACCCAAAAGGTAGAAAGGGGGAAAGAAGCACAAACAACAAATGGATAAAATAAAAATAAAATAAAAAACACAACCATATTGATAATCATAGATGTAATGGTCTAAATACTTCAAAGGCAATACAGAGGGTATAAGATTAGCTAAAAAGCAAAATTCAGCCATATACTTTCTACCAAAGTTCCACTTTAAATATAAAGACAAAAGAAGAATTGAAGGTAAAGAGACAGAAAAACTATACCAGGCCAAAACTAATCAAAAGATCACCCAAGAAGGTTTCTGAACAAAAAAATACTACCACAGATAAAAGAGTCATTTTATAAGGATAAAGTTGATTAATCAAAAGGACATAACAATCATAAGCATGTTTCTAACCAAACAAGAGTACTTCCACATATGAAGCAAAAGCTGGTATAAATATAAAGAGAAGTAGGCAAATCTATACTTAGTTAGAGATTTCTACAACTTTCTCTTAATAATTGACAAAATAAATAAGACATAAAAAATAAGAAGGCAGAAGACTTGAACAGTACTATCAACCAACTTGACTTCGATGATACTTTAGAACATTTCAACTAACCACAGCAGAATACATTCTCTTCAAGCGCATGTAAAATATTTACCAAGATAGATAATATTCTGAACCACAAAATATCTCTTGATAAATGTAAAATACTTCAAGTCATACAAAGTATGTTCTCTGACCACAATGGAATAAAGTTAGAAATTAATACCAGGCAGGTATTGAGTAGATACTTTTTCAATAGAGAATATAGGATATAATACAACAATAAAAATAAATTTAAAAATAAATAACATGAAATAAAATAGCAAATAAATGTAAGCGCTCATAAAAAAAAAAATAGTGAATATAGCAAGACTATCACTTCACCTGACTATATTTGGTGCTAGTGACAAAAATTCAAGTTTTTAAACAAAAATCAGAATTTAGGAAAACCTGTACTCATCACTGTGAACTCAACATCTTACAAAACTTAAAAACTTTTCCTATGACATCCATTGGAAATGATATTAAAGAGGTCATTTTGTGGTGCTGTACAGCAAAATATGCTAAGATTTGTAAGATTTGCACAACTCACCTAAACCAGTATTTTCAAAATGGCCAATGTCATTTTACAAAACCACAACTGGGTAGATCTTTTCAAATACCCATATTAAAAGAGAGCCCCACCCTGGCTGCTGTGGTTTAGTGGACTGAACACGGGCCTGTGGCTGGAGGGGTCGCTGGTTCGATTCCTGGTCAGAACACATGCCTGGGTTGAGGTCCCCAGATAAGGGTGTTCGAGAGGCAACCAATGGACGTTTCTCTACCTCTCTTCCTCCCTCCTTCTTCCTCTCTCTAAAAATAAACAGGGAGCTAGATAGACAGAAGATAGCCCCCTGCCCTGGCCGGGTGGCTCAGCTGGTTGGAGCATCATCTGGTGCACCAAAAGGTTCAATTCCCAGTCAGGACATATATCCAGGCTGCAGATTCGATTCCAGCTGGGGTGTGTCTGACAGTCTACTGCTCAACACTTCTCTCTTACATGTCTCTATCTCTTTCTCCCCTTCTCTCTCCCTAAAATCAATAAACATATCCTTGGGTAAGGACTTTTTAAAAAACAGTAAAAATAAAAATAAAAGACAGCCTCCCCAAAAATAGGCCAATACATTTTAATGTAACAGGGTACAAAAAACTTGTTGGCATAGTTTCAGATTCCACATTGCAACTAACCTCTAAGAAAGCACCACCTGTCTGGTTTTGGTGTAGTATCAAAAAAAAAAAAAAAAAAAAAAAATTCTCAATCTCTGAAAAGGAAATTAAAATTCTGTACTTCTTCCTTTTCCAATTATGTATTTGTGTAAGGCTAAATTTCAAACATTACAACAGACTGAAGGCAGGGGCAGATATGGGAATTCAATTATCTTTCATTAGCTAGACTTAAAAGAGATTTGTAAAAATGTAAAACAATGTTACTCTTCTCACTAAATTTTGTTTTGGAAAATATAGTTACTTTTCATTAAATAACATGCTATTTACGTGAATATGAAATGAATTTATTAATTATATTTTAATGAGTTACTAGATTTTAATAATGTTTTCATTTCTAATGCATTAAATATTACAGCTATCTCACATAAACAAAATGTCTTTAGAGTTCTCAGTAACTTTAAGAATGAAGAGAGACCTTAAGATCAAAAGTACTAGGACCATTGCTCTAGAGATGCGGAACTGCTCAATCACAGGCTTGCGGGGGAGGGGGCAGGGGGAAAGGAGGTATTTCTTGATATTTGTAAAACCACTGGCAACAGACTGTGCCATGTGGATGAATAATAGAGCCCTTTCTCTCACGGTAACAATACTAATTGATGACTGTAACAGCAACAAAGGTTCCCAGTACTCAGCCTTCACTACGGGCCAGTCGTACCGGAAACTAAAATCCTTGTTGTCCTCAACAGCCCTAGAAAATGAATATTATTCACGTATGGTAAAGAAGCTGAGGTTCAGAGAGCTTACATTAGTTGCCCTAGAGGGTGACGGAGCCAGAATTTGAATCCAGATCTGAGTCCAAACCAATGACACCTCCCACTTTTGAATTTCTCTGAAACTGGGCAGTGAGATTCTGCCTTGCTACTCTGCTGTATTTTCCTTCTTAGCATTTGCCTGACAGCATGTCACAGAGTGTTCGACTATCGCCTCTCTCTGCCTCGCACAATGTAACTTCATTAGTTCAGCAGAGTTCTGTCTGTCTCCCCACATCCCAGGGCGCAGCACAGTAGCTGGGCCATCAGAGCAGATGGCTCCATAACTACTTGCTGACTGGATGAATGAGTCGCCATGGTCACAGACTATTCTGTAATCTGCACTGCATAGAGCTCCCACTGCAATGACATTTCTTTTAGTCCTCATCAATTTTTTACATTAAAAAGTTCTGTAGGGTTTAATCTCTGCAAACCACATATTTATGCAATGGATAAGAGCAGGGAGAAACCTCCCCATTTCATGGAAGGAGACATCCAAATCCAGATGGTTGGTTTGCTCCGGATGCTGCAGGCTTCAGGGGGAGGTCCCTGGCTTCAGGTTAGACTTGGTCTCAAATGAAGGACAGGTCTTAGGGGGGATGGGGGAATGACTGTGCACTGTCAGCTGGATGGAGGAGGTAACAAGAAGGATTGGGAACTAAGCACTCAGTCTTTAAAGTTATTAAAAATCCTAACTTCAAAACACTTTGAGGGCCTGGCCAGAGAGAACAAGAGTGCATTTATTCCAACAGCCCAAACACTTACAGGGCATGTGCACATTCCACATGGTAAGTCTGGGCAGACAGATAAGCAAAAAGATGGACCTCAATGCCTAGAGGTGGGGACACAGAATAACGAATGGCAACACTGAAATGCCATGGGGATGCCAATGGACAAGTGCCGCAGGGAGTCCAGAGCCAGGCATAGTGGCCAAGGACGAGACTGATCAGAGAAGTCTTAAGGGAAAGGATAACCTTGAAAGCAGGACTTAGATTCATGGACAGAAGCAAGGGAGGGGAGCTGCAGGAGATGACAGTGTGGTGGCGGAGAAAACTCAGGGACCAGCCTGCTGGGGACACCTGTGTCAGGACAGCCTCTCTGGAACTAAGTGTGCCTGGCAACTCTCATTGGCTCAGGCAGGCTTCCAGTTGTAGGTCCACCCTGATCACCAGCCCCCCTACCCAGAGACTCATAGACACTAATATCTGGTCCCAAGAAAGAAGAGAACACCGTGCCTGATACCCACTCACTGCCCACTGGTCCACATTCCACACTTTTTCTCTTCAGCTTCGTTTCTGCTATCAACTTGGACCTAGGATGTGTCAGGAAGAAAAATGCTAAAGACTATTTCTGGTTGACAGTAAGTGCACATCCACGTCTTACTATCCAGGGGAACAAATAAAAAGTCAGAATCACCACAAGCACGGGGGAAAATACCAAGCTGAGTACACCAGAAATATGGGCCCATGTGAGGACCAAAATTAAAGAACAGATAAGAAAATGTCAGCTGGCACATACTGACCTCTAGATCCGTGAAATACATAACTAAGGCTCAATACACCCTCCCCCCAGGCCCACTGGGCCTCCCAGGAGTCCTGCTTTCAGGTTTTGACCTTAATTGCTGGTATTTAAATGCAGCACATGTACTGCTATCGAGCCTCAGAGCAGTCTTTTAATGCTGACACTCAGGATGTTACCAGGAGTCTCAGCAGTTAGTGAGTGCTATGGGTGTGGGTGTGTGAGTGTGTGTGTGCATCCAAATACAAATAGGAAATGTGGGTCAGAGAGTGGACACTTTTGGAAGCACAAACTCTAACCATGGCTCAAAGACTTCCAACCAGGAATGCACCCCGACCCTCTTCTGCAAACTCCCAGAGAACGCCACCAGCATAAGGACAAGCAAGACCTACTGACGTGGCCAGGAAAACTTCTTGCCAGAGAAAGTGGCCGACTATCAGTGCCCCCAGGCATCGATATCTGGGTCTGTTTAGAGAAATACTGCCCCACTTCTATTTTCCTGAATTGGAAACTATTCATGAAGATCTCTAAGACCCTTTGAAAACAACTTTGTGGTCTTAGCTTCTATCTGAATTCTGACAGGAGGGGTCACAATGCAGCAGAAGACCTAGAACTGCTGTCCCAAGTCCCTCCTCTGCTCAACCTGACCTCTCCTCTCCAGGACACATTTACCCAGGTCACACACTGGCCATAGCAGCAGCAGGGTGGCCAGCTTGCAGCCTCTGGCTATGGCATCACGTCTCCTTTCCAGGCCTCTGCCCAAGCAGTCCCCACCTCACTGCCCTTGGTCAAATCTCGAATTAGTCCTTGGATTTAGCTCAGACGCTACTTCTCCAGGAAGCCTGCCCAGCCCCAGACCCCTCCTCCACCCTCCGCCTCCGAAGTGGGGAAGCAGTGCTCCTCCGTGCCGCTGGTCATTCTCTGCCACTTCACCAGTTGGCTCCACTGAAATCTGTTTGGGTCTCTCCCTTCCAGCTCCGCTGGGAGCGCCCTGAAGGCAGAGGCAATGTCTCAGTACTGAGGTATCTCCCTAGCACCTAGCCCAGTGCCTGACAGGGAGATACTCCCAAATTCCTGATGAACACAGCCACATCAACTCTCCTCAATGACCCCAACCACTGTGGCCAGGGGGGCTGATGAGAAGACCAAGGAACAGGTGGATACGTTGCAAACCCTCTTCCCCGGCTCCCTCCACCACCCTGCAGCCTGTGCACCTGGAAGCATACCCCCTCTGCACAGCACAGCTGCACGGCCCAGGGCCCAGAGCCTGCAGAGCCAGCCAGAGGGCCCTGTGGCCTGGACTCCCACAGGGCAAAGTCACCGCATTAGATCAACAGCCCCGGCAATAGGTCAGGCTCCCAGAAGCCTCCCCCAAACGCTGATTAACGGGCAGGAGCAGCCCCTGCGCATCTCATTACGCACATAGCCGCAATGAAACCATCTCTGCTTTACAGTTCTGTGCAGGACATAAAAGTGGGAAATATCCCAGCCTTCAGAGGGAACAGGCTATGAATACTGAAGCAGCCCCGGGTTATTAATCCAGCACCATTAGTCTTAGGGAGTCCCCCTAGCACTGACCCCCCAGAAGGAAATTTCTCTTGCTGTCCATTTCTCATTTCAAATTATCCACAGAGCCACTGTACCTACCACCTTTGAATTATTTGATATTTTGGAGAGGAAAGTAAACAATATAAAAAATCAGCAGAACTTAGGGGATCTATAAATTCTTAGTAAGTTATTTTCGGAGTGAGGAAAGCTGATTCATATGGCACTTTACTTCCAGAGATTAATTTAGGTTGCTTTTTTCTTTTATTAATAGGAAGTAAGTACCCTGGGAAGATCACATTTTCATTCTCGGCAGCACCTGTCAGGGGGATCCCAGGCCCATGGCCCATATTTGAAGGTTTATCCCCAAAAGGCACTCGTGGAGCAGATGCTGCACCGGGGCCGTCGGGTGAACAATCCTTCACACAGCCCCAGGAAGACACAGCGGACGCTGCTGTCCGCAAAGGCGGCGACGCGCCACTGGCGCGGGCTGACGGCAGCCCGCAGCACCACAGCCTCCCTCCCAACTTTCTTAGGAGGACACAGGACAATGGAGAAAGGAGCCTCTCCCCTGCACTCCCTGCTTTGCATCAATTCAAACTGGCGAGGTCTGGCTGACCATGGCTGTTTTTCTGGTGGTTTTTGAAGTTACCTCCTTGCCTCTGGCATTCACTAGCTCCACCATGATGTTTCCACACGTGGGCTTTTGCTTCGTTTCTCCTGTCTGGAACCCCGTGTTCGTTTTCAACAGGAGGGCATCTCCTTCGTGCCTTCAGCCGTGTCTCTCGCGGGCACGCTCCTCTCAAGACTCCCGTTACACGTACTCTGGACATGCTTCCCCACCATTTCCAGCCTCGCTTCCCTGAGCTGCAGCCCGGGCGCACTCCTCGGGATGACCTGACAGCTCACGAGCTCTCTCAGCAGTGCTTCTATTCTTTTGCTTACCCTATGTCTCAGGGAGTGGTTTGGGGGATTTTTCTTCTTTTTAACTTTCAATGCTATGTATTTTTATTTCTAGAATAACTAATTCTCTTTTTTTAACTGTCCCATTATCTCCCATTCAGGTCTTACAGATTTTATTTCTCACTTCATCTCTTCAAGCATTTGACATGTTTGGTCTAACCACCTTCTCAGATGGCTCCATTTCATATAGCTCCTCCTGTACGACTCCTCCTTTTACGGCATCTGTTACCTCCTATGATGGTGGACTTTCTTGTTTATCACTTTTGTCTGAGAGCCAACCTACATTGAGAGTTCCCAAATTTTTACCACGGGAGTCCCACATGTACCCCATGTTGGGGAAGCATCCACATGGGTGTAAGTTTGACACTTATGCCTGACTGAGCCTTAAGGCCCCTGCTGGTTCTGGACCAGATTCATGTTAAGTTCTCAGCCCAGGGTCTCGGCCCCCCACGGACAAGGAAAGATTTGGTCACATATCTATGTATATTGTAGGTTTGGTTTATCCAAAAAAATCAGAAACCAAGATCTGGCTAAATTTGACTTTTTCTGGGAGAGGCTGCTTTGTCACCCAAGACTATTTAGGGAGGCCAACTGAGGTGCAGCACTGCCCCTGCCCCACACCCAGCTCACCACCACTCCTGGCCCTTCCTGGTGGGTCTCTCACCAGCCAGCCAGACGAGGTCTGGAGAGAATGGACAATAAAACAGATGGCACGCTGCTAGGAGTGGACACGAGAGAGAGGCAAAGGGAAGGAGATCATCTTCTTCAAACTCCAGCCAAAAGTCTCAAAGGTAGATGAGCTGATTTCCAGCTCACTCTGCTGACCATTCTGAGCAGCGGCTCCATCCCACACTGACCAAGAATGGAGGACAGGACATGCCCCAGAGCCAAGGTGATGCAGAACAGTGCCACCAACCAGCTGTGTGGCCTTGGGCAGGTCGCTCCACTCCCCCTGAGTGTCTGGGGACAAACCTAAGAGCAATTTCTTAGGTCTGTCCTGCAGACTACACTGCTCCCCAGGACAGAGGTAGTTGTTGATGTCAGTAATGATCTTGGAACAGCCAAACCCCAGAAATAACCCTCCAGACAGGGGTTCAGCCTCCCCTGCTTCACAGGGAGGCAGAGTACAGGCTTCTGTTCAAGTGCTCAAAACATTCCCTCATTGCCCTCCCACTGCAAATGAGTGAGGCTTTTATCAACAGCTTTGTTGCAGTGGACTGGAATCAGATAAACCAGACATGTTGAATGCATGCCACTGACTGATTCTGACACGTCTACACTTATGAAAGCTTCACCAAATCAAGGCGGGAACAAGTCTGTCATCCCCAAATGTCCCCCGTGCCCCTTGGTCATCCTCCTTCCTGCCCCGCTCAGTCTGTCCAGTAGGACAGGCTTAGTTATAATTGAACAGAGTAAGAAAGAGGGAAAGGGAGAGAGAGAGAGACAAAGGGAAAGCAAGGAGCAGAACATGTATGAGAAGCCATGGTACGGCCTGAAGAGACGAGGGAGAGGGAGCAAGCTGATTCCGTGCAGGTGGAGGCAGGGGAGGCTGAGGGCAGGCAGGCACACCTGTCTGCCTCCCTTCTGGAGGCCAGAGGGTCACCCACTCCTCCAGTGGCTCAAGACGCCTGCTCAGGTGTGGGGCTCCAGCTCAGCAGGGACCCCACACCACTGGGCTCCATTTCACTGCCCCATTTTTCACTGTCAAGGCCCTGCTAGAGCACAATTCATCATGGGCACGTTTGGAAACCACCCGTGTAAGGGCAGAGTATTCCCACCTGGCAAGGGCCTGCGTGCCCAGAAAGGGTTCTCAGAGCATCTCTGACACCGGGGTCTGGTTGGCCTCAGCCATGATGGCTGCCAGCTCCTGGGCAGGTCCATGGGCTCCCTCACCAGCCTGAGCACCGAGAAGGGTTAAGGGCACAGCGTGAGCGGGCCTCTGAGACCCATGCTTCAGCAGGATACAACCACCACGACCTGAGCCTGGAACACGTAAGGCTGGTCCAGGGCAGGTGAGGCTCCCCAGCCCAGAGCACAAGGTCCACCCAGCTCCGGGCAATGGCCTGAGAGAGTGAGGGCCAAGCTCTGGTACCTATGGCAAGGGATGCCCAGCAGGTAGCAACCTGCAGCCTGAGTCAGCCCAGCCCTGTGTCTGGCCCTGATCATCATGCTGTCCCATGTTAGAGCTCAAGGCCAAGCTCACGATTTGCAACCCCACCTTCCTACCTCAGAGGGTCCTAACCCTTAAGCCTGGGGCTTTGAGAGGTAGGAATTATTTCCCAATCTTCTCACTTATTATTGCCTATACAGGTTTCGGAATATACTCTTAGCCTTAACAGGCTGCAACTCACATTCTCGATACTGGAATGAATCATTTCAGGATTTGGAACACAATGACCTGTTCCACACACGTGCCCTCCTGGCTCCAGTGGAAGAGCAGACAGCAGCCATGCCATATCCCTGGGTAATAAGCCATCAACCCTGCACAGGAGCTGGACTTCAGGAGGGTCCGGGAGCAACAGGACCTGACACACCCAGAACTGGGTTTCTCTAAGCAAGTGGCTGGGTCAGAGACAAAGGGCTCACAGAGTTCTGCATACTTGTTTTCTATCTTGATGAAAATTTTCCATGTTCACACAGTAGCAAAACAGACCCTGAACTGTGGTATTATCATCTATGTTGCTGCTTTCTTGTTCCCTGATATCTTGTAACATTTGTGACAGTGAAGCACTGTCCCCTCTGGGAAGCTGAGAGGGTTTGTGAAGCCTGTCGTCCCACAATTCAAGGCTTTGTCATTGCTGTCCCACACCAGGGGCCACACCTCTGCCCATGCAGAGTATCCTGCTGAGTTTACACACAGGGCCCCGGTCGCAGCTATAGCCATGTCTCACTGCTTTGGAGGGTCTGCTGCCAACAAGTGGGCTGCTGTTCAGAGAGCTGTTTCAGATGTCCCCAACCCGCCTTTCCAGAAACCGTTCCAAACTGACAACAAAGGCCTGCACACCGAGACCCTTCTGGTAGCTCCCCAGGCCCACCCCTGTCTTGAGGGAGGCCAACCCCTCCACGGGCCAGCCAGAGAACCCGCCGAGGCCACAGGCTCTGGGGAGTGCTGGACTAAAGCCACAACAGTGGTCCGAAGCCTCGTGGGGCCCCCGCCTGCATGCCACTCACGGTCCAGGCACGCCCTGCCACCAGGGCACCAGGGCGCGCACTCTGCCTGCTGCAGCCCTCTTACCAGAACAGTAGTCCACAGAGTCGGAGGTGGGACAGACACCCTGAAGCCAGCTGTAAGGCAGTCTTCCCCTGTCCCCAGGGCCTTCTCTTCTGGGTCCCTAGGCTACTTCCCAGATGCTGGGCACAGACAGCACAGCCAGGGCCCAGGATCAAGCTGTCATCTCAGGGTAAAGCAACACCGGAAGAGGCTAGAAGCTTTAATGGCTAAGAAGGGAAAGGATCGGCATTAAAACTGAGAAATGACTCCCAAAATGGCTTTGACCCCAAGGACGGGAAACAAATCTCACCTCACATATGCATGCTCTGTGATTACCATGGCTACGTGGCTGGAGGATGTAGAGGCTACTGCATGGTGCTGAGACCATATTGTTCGAGCTGAGAAAACGTCTACAGAAGCAGCCTTCTCCCAGGGCTTGCCTCGCTAGTTTGCATAATTGGCAGTGTAAATCTGGGATGGGTGGGCTGGGTGGGAAGGAGAGAGGATGGTTCTAAACTGACCGTGGAGTGCCCAGATGGAGAAAGGAGGGCTCCTACCTGAATCTCACCCCTCCCTATTCTTTCTAAGGTGAAGATAGTAAAATGTTACCCTCCCCAAGTCAAGAGGATTGGGCACAGAACACACCAGGTCCTGCTCTAGGAACAGTCACCACAGGCGGTCTCCAGCTGGGTCGCTTCCACTGCCCTCTGACTCCTTCCTTGTTAACCATTTGAGACCTAAAGAATGTGCTTAGCTGAGCCGCTCTCTGACCTCCCAGCTCCACCCACCACCTGTGTGCCCTGCACGTGCCTCCTGACCCTTCGGAAACCAGCAGGACCAGGCAGTGGCAGTACAGCCTGTCAAAACTAAGGAGGACGACACAGGAAACCTCCACAAGGATGCTCCTGAGTCTGCCTCCAAAATCAAGGCCTGGAGGAGCCCCCACACCGTCATGGGAGGCCTCTGCTATACCCAGGCCCTGCTCTTCTTCAGGAGGCACAGTGCCCGGCACAGAGCACAAAGCAGGGGCTGGGCTCAGGCATCCAACATGGACCATCACTTCTGGGCCACTTGCACAGTCCCTCCTCAGGAGGCTCCTCTACCTGCAGGACACCAGCCTGAATCTGGTAGTCCCAGGGAGGGAGGCAGAAGAAAAAAGAATAATCCGTAGAACTTAGACAGGGCCACATCTGTTCTTTCCTGCCCTCCTTTCGTTAAAAAGAGAGAGAGAGAGAGAGACATCAAATAGTATTTCCAAATCCTATGAACACAAACACTCAAGTTTAAGCTGACACATAGTGGCCATGCAGCGTGCGTGCACGTACTAATGAGTAGGGAACTGACGTCTCACACAGAGCGGAAGCTAATGTGTGAGAACACTCACCTTACGTGTTTGTGAGCATATGGGTTAGTCAGGTCTGGCAGCTTGTTTCAGAGCTCGAAAACACCATACAAATCACCTGTCCCAGCCTCCTCATTTAACAAGTATGTGCAAAATAAGGTAAAGAAAATAAAGACCAGAGAGGGTAAGAAACCTAAGCAAGGCCACACAGCCGGGACGACAGAGCAGGACCACAATCAGGCTGAGCCTTCCTCCCTGAGAGGTTCAGAGGAGGGAAGATGCCACTCTGGTGGGGCCTGTCAGGTCCTCCCAGGAATGCTGCCTTCTTCTAGACAGTCACTGCTGAGACTGCTGACAGGGGGCATAAGAAGAGGAAGGATGAACACAGACTCTCTGGCACAGCCCTGGAGATGCTTACAGAGACAGGGAGGTGGGTTAAGTATAGAGAAATCCCTGTTACCAGGTTGCCTTGAGTGCCTTCTCTTGCCTCTCCTACCAACAGAATGCAGAAGGATATTCATTGCCTCTAATTCAGAAAATTGAGTTATGTTTATTACAGAATTTTTTACAACAGAGAAAATACTCAAGTTTTGTAAAACTGCTTTCACTTTCATATCACTATTGCGCAGCTCACTTATTCATTCAACAGCTGAGTGCCCACTATTTGCACAGCACTTGGAAGGTTATAAAAAAGAATCGGTGACCCTGCCCTCCTGCTCTAGTCACACAGAACCTGCAGAAAAGGAGGTGCAATTCCCCAAGAGAAGGTGCAAATAATGCGCGAAGGGAATGAACCCACCCACCAAGGGGAACCGACCATGGGCGCACACACTTGGATGAACCTCAGAGGCTTGGGCTGAGTGAAGGAGCCAGCTCAATATGGTGCCCCCAACAAGACAAGACTGGGAGGATGGGGAGCAGCTCAGTGACTGCTGGGTTAAGCAGGAACCAGCAGGTCACAAAGGGGCAGCACCAGGGAGTATTTGGGGTGATGGAGCTTTTATGTACCCTCATTGTGGTGGAGCTTACATGTGTTAAAGTTCCTAGAACAACTGCACGTAACTCCCCCAAATAGCCAATTTTACAATATGGTAATTTAAAAATAATTTTTAAAAGGTTTTATTTATTATGTTTAGAGAAAAGGGAAGGGAGAGAGGCAGAGAGGGAGAGAAACATCCGTGTGTGGTTCCTTTCACCTGCCTCCAGCTGGGGACCTGGCTGGAGACCTGGCTTGCAACCTGGCCATGTGCCCTGACTGGGAATCGAACCAGTGACCTTTGGGTTTGCAGGCTGGCGCCTTATCCACTGTGCCACCAGCCAGGGCTAAACACAGAATTTGTTAAACTTAAAAAGCATACCAACTCATGCATTCAGAGGAATGGCACAGAAGGCATCTGATCTGCCCCCGACAGCTGCCAGGATCAGGAAATGGGGGCAGCAGGACATCTTGGGCAGAGAGAAGCAGCGAGCCAGGTGCACAGTGGGACCCACTGCGGACCACTGGACTCACTGGACAGGGAGCTGAGGAACCCAGGGAGTGGGAGGTACGAGGAGGGGGCATAATAGAACAGGCAGTGGACGCCCGGTTGTTACTGCACTGCCTTGAACTGTCCCCCACTCAGCCCAGCTGCTGCACCACAAGGACAACGCTGCTCAGCTGCTCAGCATACGAGAGCCAGGGCCTCCGAAAATCAGAAATCTCAATTATGCTGAGGTGCCTGGTCATCTAGCAAAACCCAGCACAGACAGGAATGGATGCTTCCAAATCCTGGCATCTGTTCCAAGAGCAAATTCCACCCTACAACTTTGAAACCATCTTGGCCTAGAAAAACAGGATCAGAGCCCTTCTGAGCTGGAAGGAAACTGATAGACCATCTAGCTGGTGGTGGCTGAGTCAGGGAGCCTGTAAGAATTTGGAAAAGAAAGCTCCATACCTTCCTCAGGAAATTACACAGGGACCCAATTCTACAAACAATTTCCAGGCATTCCTCAACTCCCTGACACTCACCCCTGGATGCACTGGGACGCTCACTGTCCATAGGACCCCGAATGTCACAGATCTCGCCTAGAACAAGTAATCACAAGCACACACCCACCCGGGCCAGTCCCACCTCTTATGAGGGACCTGAAGATGGCACCAAAGGGAAGATGGCTCCTTTTTGGAAGCCAGTCAGATACCGAGTTACTGGAAATAACTCGAGGCTGGGAGCCGGGGAACAGCGCTCAAGGCCTTGCAGCATTAAAACCGCAGCTCTGGCAATTTGTCCTACCGTCCAGTCTGGCTTAGTTACAGAGGGCCAGTCCCTGCAGCCAGCCCTGTCACTGCAGTGTGTGACCGTGAGCTGGTGCAGGGAGCCAAAACAGCTCACATTTCTAGAGGGCGTTGGGATCCCTGAGAAGGAGCCTGTCTCCAGCTTGTTCACAGTTGACTGAATCTCCAACCCCCTCAGGCCTCCTGGCTATTTATAGCCTCACACCCCAAACACAAACTGTTGTTTGCAGCTTTTCCAAGACCTAGCTCCAGACTGGCTCCGATTCAGATTTCCATGTGTGCAGACACTGAACAGATAAGGGGTGTCAGGACCAGAGGCCAGAGGGGCCACCCTGGAACCTGAGTGCTTGGGAGCAAAGCCTGAGCCTCCCTCTCCCCAGGCTGGCAGGGTGCTGGCCCCTCCACTCGGTGAAGGCCCCTCAGAACCTGCATGGTGGGCAGGCTCTCCTCCCACGCAGGCTGGTCTATTTTAAGAACTGTATTTTTAGGACAAGCAAATGTACCAGGTTTCTGTGTTCCAAGATCACGGCCTCGCCTCTGGTGGCAGCTGCACGACTTGGCCTCCTCGCCTCTGACTTCATTGTACATGCAAAAATGTTTAAAATGATAGATTTTATGTTACATATATGATACCGCAATTTTTAAATCTAAGATTTTATTTATTATTTTTAGAGAGGGGAAGGGAGAGAGGCAGAGAGGGCGAGAGACATCAATGTGTGGTTGCCTTTCACCTGCCTCCAGCTGGAGACCTGGCTGGAGACCTGGTTATGTGCCCTGGCTGGGAATCGAACCAGCAACCTCTGGGTTCATAGGCTGGTACCTTATTCGCTGTGCCACCAGCCAGGGTACACCACAGTTTTTAAAGAGATCACTTCATTTCCAGTGTGAATTCAAAACCGAACATCTGCTGGGATGCTGAAACACACAGAGTGTCAGCTTATTCCAGCTCAGTTTCCCTCCGCCAGGCCAGGGAGGGGAGAGACTTCCCATTCATCAGTTCAACAAATCCATTGAAATATTTATCAAGCACCTGAGATGCTTACACCAGAGACCTGGGTGCTAGGGACACAGAGATGGAAAAAGAGACATGAACACCTAGGCTGACAGGGTGGGACCGGGACTTCCATTCTAACAGGGAGAAAGAAATGTAGGCATCATCTAGCGGTGTGTGAGACAGTGGTGGTGCTGTGGGGAGAAACAAAACATAGGAGAGATGGGAGGCACCTGAGGAAAAGTGGGTAAAACTGTCCCCAGCGGCAGGAAAGGCCTTGAGAACACCATGGGCTGGCGGCTGGGGTGGCAGCGGGGCGTGGTGGCTCTCAGGAGCGCCAAGAGCAGCCGTCATGCCAGGCACTAGGCACTCTCTCCCAGGCTCAGCAGGAAAGAACACAGAGAAATAGCAGAAACTGGAGGGGGTGAGGTCAGAGAGAATGTTTTCTAATAGCTGGCTTTTGTTTTCTTCTC
>PVIW01005971.1:45650-95679 GCA_004026585.1 Noctilio leporinus
GGGTCTCTGTCCCCGCCGACGCTCCACGCTCCCCCCTCCCCCCTCCCCCAGCCCCAGCCCTACCATTGACTTTCTGTCTCTGCGTTTCACTCCTCCAAGTCCTCAGATAAACAGAATCTTAGTATCTCTCCTTCTGTGACTGGCTGATTTCACTGAGCATAATGTCCTCAAGGCTCACCCATGCAACAGCCTGCATCCAAAAGTCTGTCCTCTTCAAGGCTGAGTCACATTCTGTTACGTGCATCTACCCACCCATCCTCTGCAGGCACGGGCGTTCTGAGCACCTTGGCTACTGTGAGTAATGCTGCTGAGAACAGAGGTGCACCAATGTTCTTCAATACCCCGCTTTCAGTCCTTGGGGTACATACCCAAAAGTAGAATTGCTGGGTCACATGGTAGCTCTATTTTTAATTTTTCAAGGAACAGACACCCTGGTTTCCACAACGGGTGCACCACTTTACATTCCCACCAACAGTGCACAAAGGCTCCCATTTCTCCACATCAAAGGGATGTATTTAAGATGGGACAGACATGGCATGTTCGCATGCTGATGGGACAGTCCAGGAAAAAAGAGGAAAATAGATGCTTCAGAAGGCAGGAGGCCAAGATCAGGAACAGCAGAGGACAGAGCCAGTCCCCCCTCCCCACCCCCCACCCCTTTGCCATGGGCCACCCTAGAGTTCTGTGGCTCAGGGGCATGGAGCTGGCAGCAGGGCCTGGGGAAGTCCTCTGCTATGATTCCTGCTCAGCAAGGGCGGCACCCAAGAGAGGGCAGGAGAAGTGTCGGGGCGGGGGAGAGGGGCGCACAGGGCACTGGGCAGTGCTGTGACTGTGGAGTCAGCCAGCTGGCCGGCTCCTCCCTCCTGCCTCGCTCAGCTGCCCTGGGGCCAGGAGGAGGGAGGAGGGCCCTGTGCGTCCAGCGAGCACCAATGAGCACAATGGCGTGAGGAGGCGGCGAGGTCAGAATCGGAAGGAATGCAGTGTGTGGCATTTCATCAGAGGGAGGGAGAACCTGGGTTGCAATGGGCGCGGAGGGAGAAACGAAGAGGCCCTCGTGGCCTCCATGGCTGCTAGTCCCGGGCAGCAGGGAACTCAGGAGACGCTGGTAAGGACAGGATCACACACAGCATATGCTAGCCAGCTCCTGAGAGACAGGACACGTGGTTCCTCCCTACAGAGCTTACATTCCAGCAGGGGAAATGGACCAAAGAGGAAAGAAACAAACACAGTGGCAGAGGGCTGAGCACACATGACCTGGCCCAGGGACCTGGGGCGAAAAGCAGACCCAAATCCACAGCTCCCCCAGTTGGAGGTTGCTCAGGGCTGTGCACAAACCACCTCACTGCTTGGCTGTGGTGGCGCTGGATGCTTGCTGTAACCAGCTCTGTCATCTGTCACATCCGGCCACCTCCACTGTCCCTCTCTCCTCCCTGTCAAACGCTCACACTAGTTTCTCCTTCAGCCACTGCCAAATCAAACATTGTCAATGGTGTATCACAGCAAACTGTATGTGACCCATGACCCATGACCCATGACCCGGCTTCCCCAGCCAAGGGTCATGGATGAGCAGCACCTGCTGGCCCAGATGAGGGGCAGACAGATGTGGAGCTGCCTGAGTTTATTCCCCTCCGCTTCTCCCCAGTACTAAATGATAACGTTTATCCTGAGGTCACTTCGTGCATAGAAAGTGGGCTAATTATCCCATTCGCCATACAGCTCAGATGGTTACGGATTCCCCTGTAAGTGAGCGGAGTCTCTTCCCTGCACTTCACCAACCGAACAGCCGCTGCAAGGCAGCTTGACAGCGTGCGCTGGTGAGCCATCCGGCTTCTTTCAGGGCCACTGGCAAGGGGTCCCAACACCTGGTGGGAGTTAAACAATCAAGACCAACTCATCCACGTGTAAAAGTTCCACCGATTGATCCGGTATACACACAGGGTTAGAACATGCCGACCTGGTCACTGGCCTGGGATCTGGGGAAGGTGCGTGGGGCCCCAGCCACCTGGGCTCACCCCCGGGGCCTGGCTTCTCTGCGGCCTTCTGCTGAGACAGCAGGTCTCCCTACCCCACAGAGCCGCCTCCTCCCTGGCCGGTCTGTGTCCTCTGTATACCCTGCTCATGTCACTTAAACCCAAAAACCAACAAGCCGCAAAACCCCTCCAGCACGTGCTCTGCATAAGGCCTCTGTCCCGAGGCATGGCGCCCCGCCCCCATCAGGACGCACTGACACCTCTGCAGATGGCTGCGGCTCGCAGTTCTCCGCCTCCGCACTGCCACGCACACTGCTTGCCTGCACTACTCACCCCTCTCTCACCTTGTATCCCCGTGTTGGGGTTTAAGAGTCGCTGGAGTAAATCTGAAGCCCCAGAGACAAACGAAAGCTTATCTAAATGTCTAAATGCTATGTTGTATGTATGAAACTAATATAATAATGAGTCACCTACATTGAAAAAAATTTAATTTTAATACAGATAAAAGTAGAGTGTCCTGGCACTCAAAAAAACAAAAAGTGTGTTAACATCCATTTTTTAAAAAGGTTCCTTTTACATATCTTTCCATTCCCCAGACTCCTGGGCAGCAGCGGCCACAAGGTCAGCCATCCGGTTCCCCGAGTGTCAAATCCAGCTGCCAAGAGAGCCGCACGGTGAGGCGCCACATGCTCCTTTCGTCTCCTCTGCCCTGCAGAGCCAGGGCGCCCACCTGCGCCCCCATCCGCCTGCTCTCAGGGCCCATCCGCACTTGGGACTCTGTGCACCGATTATGCAGGGTGCTATCTTTCAGTTCTCACAAACTCTAGCCCTTTTCTAGACCAACTCAATAGTCACTAAGTATCTCCAATGTGTGAGGGCTTTGGGGTGGGGAGGGAGGTGGGTTCGAGCTGACGGCAGAACAGCAAACGTGTCCTGACCCTGTGAGGACCATGAAAAGCATTCTAAGGAGCTACAACCGGCTCCTGTGGGAGGTGGGACTGTCAAAACCGCCATCTAAGAGGGTCCTGAGGTGAGGAAGGCCCCAGGGAGATGTTCTGTGTCCCCAGGCTGGACCACAACTCCTTGGGGCTTGTTTCCTCAGCAAGGCCAAGGGCTCCAGGACAGCCTGTTCTCCACGGACGCTCTGAGCCCTGGGGCCCCTAGCACAGGCCCCCGTTTTCAGACCCCACACTGCCTGATCCTCCTCTTCCATGAGGCCTCAGCTCTCAGCAGCAGATGATTCTAGGAAACGCTCCATGGGCTAAGCCACTGTGGACAGCAGGGTTAGGGCCCCTCCACCAGATCAGGGTCCCTCATGGAAGACCCTGTGTAAGAAAGGCTCCCTGAAGGGTTCGGTGGCAGAGGGGCCCTCTTCTCACAGTGGGTCTAGTTCCTTCCAAACAGCTCAGTGTGCCCCTACCACCGCGGCCCATGCAGATAAAGGCCAATCACAACAATGTCACAAACACTAGTTTTTATGTTTACTTTTCTGAGGCAGCCTCGTGGAAAAAGCAAGTGTCATTAAAAGCCATCGCAGGTCCTTGATGGAAACAAATGGGATGTAAACCAAAGTAAGTACCTAAGACCTCTGATTAAAACAAATCTGAAAACGGTACAACGTTACCAATATTTGATTTCAGAGTGGCTAAAGAAGAAACAGTCAAGTGTGGGACAGGAAGGAAGAGGGCCACAATGGAGGTGACCAGGCGTGAAAGGTGCCCGAGCTTGGTCACAGCGAGTGCCCAGCACCGCGGCAGCTGAGCAATGCCTCCAGCCCAGCACCTAGAGCGGTCGCCCCACCTCACCCTCCAACCCATTCCCAGCTTCCCTGGGACCAGGCAAGCACCTTCTCCACCATGTTCATTCTAATTACTAAACTAATTTTCTATGCCTGGCCCTCAGGGTGATTCTGAAAGGAGAACAGGGCTGTTTTGTTTCGTGTTGTCTTTCCATCAAATAAACAATACAAGGAATCAAGCCAGCCACCTTCAGTTCAACAGGATTTCTTCAACTAAAGCCATAGTCCTGTATTATAGTCCTACTTATTTTTTTTTCCTTTCTGTATTTCTGAATTTCCTATAATAAGCATGTATTAATTACTACCAGGAAAAAGTAAACCCTATTCTTACAAATCTCTTTGCTCACCAGATCTTACTATCCAGGGTTTTAAGGACAGATTTGGGAGAATCAGGAGACACCCCACTGCCCAAAGCAAGACAGGAGTCAAACCCAGAAAGTTTCCAAACCCGAAGCCTGTGGGAAGATCTAAGAAGCAATTCACAGTCCTACTCCAAGTCTAGCTAAGCCAGTGTTGACAGCATTTGTTGGTGACAAGAAGAAATGAGAGAAAAAGAGAGGCAGAAGGAAGGAAGGGAGAAGGTAATGAATTCTTTGATAGACTAACTGGTTACTTTCCCCATAACTGACTCAGGGTCCTTGGAAGAATGCCCCCCCCCCGCCCCATTCCTCCAGGAGCCTTCAGACGGGCACCTGGCATCGCTTGGGCTCAGCAAATGGAACACCACCTGGTACACTGGCCTCAGTGTCACTGGATGACCCAAAAGCTGAGCCTGTGAGGCTAGCATCTAAGGATTTCTATGGGTGAGAAATAATAGACGTGGTACAACAGGTATGGAGGCACCCACGTGAAGGTGGCTGGTGCTCACCATCTCTCCCCGCAACTTCTCTAGAGGTTCAGAACTTTGTCAGAAGTCAAGGCAATGATTGCCTTTGAGAAGGAGGGGACTGACTGCTAATATCAGGTGTGGAAGAAGGGGGCAGGTAGAGGATGGAGCTTTTGAAGGGGCTGGCATTTTATATTTTGAAATTCGATGGTTTCCATACTTGTACTAGCCAGCACAGTCTTATTAGGTATATATATTTTTTGTATGGATGCTTGACATTATGAGTAAGACCACTTATTTTAAAACCAAACAAAACACATCCATTTCTAAGGCTCCATGGGACTGTGAGGACAGTCTAGCCATAGGATCGGACCACCGGAGGTCTGCCCAGCTGGCCGGCCAAGCCTCCAGGTTGCCCATCCAGAAACCAGACTGGGGCAGCTGCCTCCTCTCCCAACCGCTCCAGGTCCCCTGGCCCAGGTTCTGCAGAGAAGGTCCCAGCTGCCTCATCTGGAAGCCCGAGTGCAATTGATGCCAAACTCCCCATTTTTGAGGGGAAAAAAGCCAGAGTGGCTTCTCTCCTCTTTGGCAATCATTCTGTCTTCAAACAGACAATTTTTCACCATTTACTGGACAATGGAACTTTAATGTATAAGGTGATCCATTCAGAAAATAATGCAATGTGCACCATAATCCCATTTCCTAGGCATGATGGGCTACTTTTATTTCAAAGAAAACTAGGGAAATCATTTTCTGTAACAAGATACATTCTTGTGTTCAGATCATCTCAAAACAGCTTACATTTTAAAGAGGAATATATTCTATACCTTCACAAAACAGTGCAGCCCGGCCCCTTTGGGGAGTTAATTTTTGACATAAAAATAATAGTGATGAATCACCTCATGTTTGAGAGGCTCTGACTCACCTCTTACACTTCTTTTACCTCCTAGAGCGTAAACCAGACACTTTGGAAAAGAGATTTCTCATTATTCTCATCCCCAGCCTGTGGTAACATGAGCCCACTCTTGCTGGCATGTGAAAATCATTACTCTTTCCAATGGAAACAATCACTCCTGAGCAAAGGACCTGTGTGGCCACCCCTGACCACCAACCTACACCAGTGAGCGGTTACTTAAAGCCAAAGAAGTTGAGACACCCCCTTTATTTGGCCCTGTTGCCCAGTCCACAATGAAGTCCCAAAACGCCTTTGCTACAAAGATGCACTGAGATGACCTGGGGTTCCGTCAGCACCCCGCCACGAGTCGGCCTCACTTATGGCTACTCTCCCAGGGACCCCCATTTAACCAGGACCCTATGTCCTGGCATCAATTCATCCCAATCTCATTCCCTTGACCCCCATTCTAGTCCCCAGACGTTGCTTCTGGATTCCAGAGCTAACGAGCAAAATCAAAGCATTCACTCTCTTTTTAATGGTACCCTTTGCAATGCCACAAACCTACGTTATTCTAAACCACATTCAGAAAAACATGGTGGTGGTGACAGGTATTATTGTTCTAAGCCTTTCTGCCCCTCTTTCCTTTAGCGTGAACAACAGTTCTCAGCCGAAGCAATCTTCCCCACAAGGGGCACTTGCCAATGTCCGGAGAGATTTTTCACTGTCATAGCTGGAAACAAATGCTATTGGCATCTAGTGAACAGAGGCTAGGAATGCCTTCAACATCCCACAAGGCACAGGACAGCCTCTTCTTTGCCCTTCCCCCCAGCAAAGCAAGACCAGCTCAAGTGTCAACAGTGGCCAGGTTGAGAAGAAAACCCTGGGCTAATTAGCACCAGCAATTTACAGTGGTCTTTATCATGGGCTTCCATGGAGTTGCTATGGCTTGTGTGTCCTCTGGATGAGCTGCTGGAAGTTACAGGTTTAGGGAGCACCTGGAGAGAAGCTATAAGCCCCAGAGCCAACATGGCATCCTCAGCGTGAGCCACGACAAGCCATTTCCCTCCTGGACAGGACTCGAGTTCTGTACGTCCCCCATGCCTCTGGACTTTGGCAAGGCAGCCAGCAGGGTCCCGCATGCTGTCCTCGTGAATTGGCTAAACCCTTATGGGCTAGATGCTGGTATAATCAGGTAGATTTCTTACTGGGTGAATAACTATACTTCCAAAACATAAAGTAATAGACCTGGGCACCCCAGAGAGAGACCTCCAACAGCATGCCACAGGTTTGGCCCTCACCCCTATCCTGTGGGACCTTCCTATCAAAAGCCTGAGTAAAGTCACAGAAGATGCTCATGGAACCCATGAATAACAACTGAGAAGGATGCTGATCCTCTGTTGGGCTGGGACATGATTCTGACAGACTTCGGTAGGTTTAGGATAGAGAAACCTGCTCCACTGCGATCCAAGACAGCCTTTCCAGCTCTCCAAATACTAGGTGTTCCATTTAATCACTACCACCAGGCCATCACGTGGCCGGGTCTCCTGACCCCAGCCCAGTGTCCTTTCTGTTTCCCACCTGGCTGAGCGGTCAAGAGCCTGCACCTCAGTTCAAAGCCTCTCCTGCCTGAGTCCAGGCCCAGGGAAAGAGTCTGCTGGCAAAGGGTTTTAGTTGAGCACAAACTCAAAAGGTATAACTCGGTTGCATTCATGTGAGGCTAAGATCGAGAGAAGGACGGGGCAAAGCCACTGCCCTATGCTCCAATCGGCAGCCACGCTGGTGGTTTGGTGTTGATCTGGCTACCACATTTCAAAGCAGCACTGAATACCAAGGCCAAGCAGGGGAGGAGAACTGAGATAGGGAACAATGTCAACATCAAGTTCTATGAAGCAGATGAAAGAATGGGGACATGAGTTTGTTCGAGACACCCTGGGAGCCCATGATGGCCATCTTCAACAGCAGAGCTGCTGTCACGGACAAGATGGGCTCAAGGCATCTTCTGTGGTTCTGAAGGACTAATTCAAGGGGAATAATTTAAGCTAAACAGACAGAAGAACTTGCTGACCATCTGTAGCACTCAGAAATGACAGGCAGGTCACCATGCCAAGCGGTGAGCTTTCCAGCCTTGAAAATATTCAAGCTCAGGATAGAACTAAGAGAAGGGATTCAGACAGAGGTAGAGGCATCAACTGCCATTTGTTTCCTAGCAAATGTGGGTCGAGAGCTTAGTCCCAGGCACTGGGAACAACAGCAGTGTGCAGATGACAGTCTGGGTCCTGGGGAGACGACAGGGTCAGGAAAGATGAGGTTGTGGGAAGTGCTGCAAAGACATGAGTTTTCTTGACAATTAAGAACTTCCGATGAAATTTTCCCCTGAGACTATGGCTCCAATATTCAGGTCCTTAAAACTTAAAAGAAATTATAAATGTAACAACAAATTAACTGTAAATATTCAAGTGAGCAGCCAAAAGAAATTGTGGGGAGTTCTAACAGCTTGGGATCTACAGTTCTTAGATGAGTAACTAGTGAGTTGCGTACAAAATAATCTGAAATCAACGAGACCTTCCTGCCAAAGGCACTGGAATGCTGTAAAAACATGTCTGTGGCTTCTCACAAAGTCTCCTTCTAAACCAAATCTGACCATTTTATACCACAAGCTGCGAACCAGAGTGTCAGCAGCCCATTAGGCAAAAGGAGAGGCAGGAACTGGGCAAGGTTAACAGGAAAAAGTGGGGAAGTAGAGAAACTGAGTTTGAAAGTGAACATATGCAATAAACAATCAAACATTCAAGGTCAGAGCCTCAGGTCCCCTAGGAAAAGGCCTGCAGGACCTGCCATAGCAAGACTGTACCCCTAAGACCTGGCCTGTTCCACAGGATCTGGGGAGACTTACAGACTGTTCTACTACTTATAGGATGTGCTCCTCAAGTCATTAAAAGTTCCTGCGCTGCAATTGCCACCCAAACAAGGCCATTGGAAGCCACCCCCATACGCCAGTGACCTTCAGAACAAAGACTTTCAAAGACAGAGGGTGGTCACAGGAAGTACGCTGACGCAGGCTCCCAGCTCTCTGTGCCTCGGAGACAGCCCTGAGCAAGTGGTAGAATGAGAGAAGTACAGGACTGGACATGGAGAGGAGCCACCTCTGGGACGAGCAGGGCTGCAGAGAAGCATTCTGGTGGCCCATGTCCCACTTGCATGGCCCTTCTTGTCTCCAGGGTGAGCACAGAAAAGAGCAGAAACACCAGCCCCTCACTCAGTAGGAGCAGCAGTGACAGGGCCAGGCGAAGATGGGGAGTCTAAAACAATGGCAACAAGTGATAGGTGGCCCCCAAGTGTTCCACACCATAAGTGACAGCAAAGGCTGGCAGCTCTTAGGAAAGAACCTGCCAGGGTCTGGGAGCCAGGGTGTGAATAGGGACCACGTGAAATCAAGAAATGAGCAAGCCCAGACTTTCATATCACCAAAGTTCTCCACTCTAAAGGGGCCCCCTGCCCCCACCCATTCTCCAAAACTCACCATGAAAATCCCAAGTGCAGGGGTCTGGGCACCCCCTCCCCCTATTCCCAGGAAAATATAGTTAAGACCTCTAGGAGGGCAGTCACCCCAAAAACAAGAGAGGAGATACCTTGTATGTGTCCACAAAGCAGAAGAGATAAAATGCAAGAGTTCAAAGCAAGCAAGTAAATATCCACAAAGAAACCAGGGAAGACAGTGGGGTACAAAGAAGCACCAGGCAGCTGCACAGCAGACCCAAGTGGAAACACAGAAGATGAGGCCCACAAAAGCCTTGCTTAACAGGGCAGCATTTCAGCTTCGGAACGTGAAAGCTGTCCCACAGGTGATGGTGGCAGTGGCTGTGCAACGCTGTGACCGTTCTCAATGCCAACAACCTGCCCACTTACAAATGGTTAAAATGGCGAATCTGATTTGCGTATAATTTGCCACAACAAAAAAAGGATATAGAAATAAATAAGTCCATATTTAAATAACAGCATGAATGTAGAGACCCTAGCATTGTTTCTGGCACAAAGATGTCCAATAAAAGGGAGCTAGCTCTTAAAAAAGAATTGGTGAGCTAACAAGTATGATATAACCACTGACTCACTTTGCAAGTACTGCTGAGCACCCACTACGCATCCGAGAAAAGAGACCGCATGGCCATGCGCCTGGCCAGAGCATGAGAGGAGGAGGAAATCAGAGACACAATGGGCAAGGGCTGCACCATGACAGGGGCTCTGGAGGAGGCCAAGGGAATAGGAGTGACGCCCCCCGGAGAGTAGTGGGGACAGGTCTCCCTGGGGAGAGATTCTGGGCTCCTCTTGGCGAGGGATGATCAGGGGCAGACAGGGGTGATGAAGGGACAAGGAGCACATGGAGAGAAAGGGGCACATGCCCAGTATGCACAGCACTCTGGGCCCCACTCTGGACTCACATGAGAGGATGAAGGCTGCCTGCCAGAGGTATGGACTTATCATATTTAATTCATAAAGTAAAGCACTAAATAAACAACCAAAGAATAATTTAGTGAGCTGAAAGATCACACCAGGAAACTTGCCTGGAAAGCATCGAGAAAGAATGAAGAAATGGAAAATATTTTTAAATAAATAAACGGAAACACAAAGAACCGAAGTAGACCTGTCAACATTCATATTCTAGTAGGGCAGAGACACACATGAAGGAGAAACAATGAAGAACTAACGACCAAGAATTTCCCAGAAAAAGATTTTAAAACCTCAACGGAAAGTATGTTCTAAGTGCCAAAGGCTAGGTAAGAGACAGGGAAACATTAAATGCTCCAAAAGGAACAATTACTCAAGAACATAGCATGATCATGAAAGACAGGTGCCTAAAAGTTTGACCCCCCTCAAAAAAAAAAATATGCAGAGCAACAACCTAGCTACAAAAAGAAATACATAAATCAAAAATTTTGTTGGAGACTTTAACATACCCCTCTTAGAAATTAATGACTCAGACACACAGAAAAAGCAAAAAATAAAAATAAAGAGATTTATTAAGGTTCGACTAAGAAATACCTGGAGAATTCACCCAACAGAGAACACACATCTTTTTTAAGCACATGTGGATCAGTCACAAAAATTAAACATGCACGAGGCATAAAGAAAGATTCAGTAAAATGCCAAAGAATAAAATATCAAAGAAACCATGTCTGAAAACATGACATGATAAAATTGAAAAATATTAACAAAAGGGTCACTCACAAATCCAAATATTTGGGAACTAAAAGGCATTCTATTGATCCTTGGTAAAGGAAAAAACATAAGGGAAATTTTTAAATATTTAAAACACCTAATAAAGTCACTACCTGTCAAAATTATAAAATATACAAGCAGGAATATGTGCTCCATACTCAAGAAAAAGACAATCAATGGAGACTGATTCTGAGATGATGCATACGTTTATGTTAAACAGGTCTTTTTATTCTGATGTTTTCACATCCTGTGGCCTTGCTGACACTTGGAAGGGACTGCCCCTCCTGTGATAAGCTAATTCTAGACAAAGAAAACAATTTGGCCAGGAGTGCACCTTCCATATACAAGCCAACCAATCAAAAGCCCATAACCCACTTCCCTTACTGGGAACTCACAGAGATCACCTAAGCATTCCACTATCCCGCTGCCCTAACCACCTCAGAGCCAGGTACCATACCAGACAAAGAAGGACGGCCCCTACAACTCAAAGCCTGCCAGAATTATTCAAAGTAGCCAATCCTAGTCCTGCTTCCCTTTCCACAGAAACCACAATGAAGGCTCTTGGCCACATCTCCTCTCACTCCCTCCTCTCCTGACCAGCCCTGGTGCTTCCCCACATGGCCCACATGGCATGCTGTGGCCCCTCTTCTTGGCAACTATGAGTGACAAACTATATTTTCAGTGGCAATTACCTCCTGATTTGTTGGTCACACCTTACCTGAATAATAATGACCTACATTTTTTAAAAATTTGAAATTAGAAGACAAGTATTTTAAAGCAACTATTATAACTATACCCAAATGAATAAAGGAAAATATGTTTCCAATGAATAAATGGATAGGTCATCTCAGCAGAGAGTTTGAAAACTACAAAAAAAGAGAAAAGAACCAAATTAAAATTCCATAACCACAAAATAAAATATCTAGAACTCGACGGCAACATGCAAAAAAATAAAACTAGACCACCAACTTACACCATATACCAGAATAAACTCAAGATGGATAAAGAACTTAAACATAAGCAGTGCCATCATAAAGATCCTGGAAGAAAATATGGGCAGTAAAATTTCAGATATCCTATGCAGAAATGTGTTTACTGATACTCCTCCAAGGGCAAAGGAAATAAAAGAATAAACAAACGGGACTATATCAAATTGAAGAGTTTCTGCTCAGCTAAAGAAAACACCAGCAAAATTAAAAGGGAACCAACTGTATGGGAAAATATATCTGCCAATGATACCTCAGACAAGGATTTGATATCTAAAATATATAAAGAACTTATGTGACTCAACACCAGGGAAACAGACAGCCCAATTAAAAAATGAGCAAAGGACCTGAACCGACAATTCTCTGAGCAGGACATACAAAGGGCCCAAAGGCATATGAAAGAATGCTCAATATCACTAGCCATCAGAGAGATGCAAATTAAAGTCACAATACGATACCACCTTACACCTGTCAGAATGGCAATCATCAACAAACAACAAGTGTTGGTGAGGATGTGGGGCAAAGGGAACCCTGGTGCACTGGTGGTGGAACTGCAGACTGGTGCAGCCACTGTGGAAAACAGTGTGGCGTTCCCTTACTAAAAATGAAATTGTCTTTTGATCCAGAAATTCCACTACTAGGACTGTACCTGAAGAACCCTGAAACACCAATTCATTAAGAACCTATGTACCCTATGTCCATAGCAGCACTATGTACAACAGCCAGGTGCTAGAAACAGCCGAAGTGCCCATCAGTGGATGATTGGATCAAAAAACTTTGGCACATTTACACAATGGAATACTATACAGCAGAAAGAAAGAAGGAACTCCTACCCTTTGCAACAACATGGATGAAACTAGAAAGTATTACGATTAGTGAAATAAGCCAGTCAGTGAAAGACAAATACCATATGATCTCACCCATTACAGGACACTAATGAACAAAACAAACAAGCAAAATAGAACCAGATACATGAATACAATGAATAGACCTTCAATAGACAGAGGGGAGGGAGGAGGAGGCAAAGAAAGGGAGCAGTTCAGTCAAGGAACTAGCATGAAGAAGCATGGACATGGACAAGTGGGATTGACTTTGGGGGTGAGTGGGTGGGTGGGGAAGGGGAGAGAGGGGAGGGGAAATGGGATGGATGTAATACAACAACAATAAAACTAAAATAAAAATTAATGGATGTAATACAACAATAAAATTTTTTTTAATTTTTTAAATAAATAACAAAATAAAATATCTGAAATAAAATCATTGGATTAAAGATAACAGAACAAGTTGGTAAATGTGAAAACTGTTTAACTTCTGTTGCTTTATCGCAGTGATCCTTAGCTTGAATTGATTTTTGTCCTGGCAAAAGACATTTAAAAATGTCTGAGGCCCTGGCTGGTAGCACAGTGGATAAGGCGCCGGCCTGCGAACCCAAAGGTCGCAGGTTTGATTCCCCAGCCAGGGCACATCACCAGGTTGCAAGCCAGGTCTCCAGTCAGGTCTGTGGCTGGAGGCAGGTGAAATACAACCACACATGGATGTCTCTCTTCCTCTCTGCCTCTCTCCCTTCCCCTCTTTCTAAAAATAATGAAATAAAATTAAAAAAAAAAAAAAATGTCTGGAGGCATTTTTGGTTGCCACAACTGGGAGGTCTATGCCACTGGCATGTGGTGATAAGAGGCCAGGGATGCTGCTAAACATTCTACAATGCATAGGAAATGCCTCCCACGAACAAAAAAATAATGATCAAACCCAAAATGTCAACTGTGTGCTAGACTTGATAAATTGTGATCTATCTGAAAAGCAAAAGAAGTTTTTAAAAATGAACAAACCTCAGTGATTTGTAAAAAAATAATGCAAGATCAGCCCTGGCTGGTAGCACAGTGGATAAGGCGCCGGCCTGCGAACCCAAAGGTCGCAGGTTCAATTCCCCAGCCAGGGCACATAACCAGGTTGCAAACCAAGTCTCCAGTCAGGTTTGTGGCTGGAGGCAGGTGAAATGCAACCATACATTGATGTCTCTCTCCCTCTCTGCCTATCTCCCTTCCCCTCTTTCTGAAGATAATGAAATAAAATCTTTAAAAAAATAATAATAATGCAAGATCAAATACAGGTACAATTGGATCCCCAACAGAAAAGAATGAAAATAAGGCAGAAAATATTTGAAGACATAATGGACAAAATTTTACCACATGTGTTGAAAGCCATAGATTTTCAGATCCAAGAAGATTTAAAAAAAAAAAAAAAAAAAATCCCTAAGCACATCATGGGCAAGGTAAATAAACACCAAAAGAAAATCTGGAAGAAAGCAACCAGAGACAAACAACACATTTCATAAAGGAGAGATAAATAACGTCTCACCAAAAATAAGAGGACAAGAGAGAGAACATCATCTTTAACATGCTAAAAGAAAAAAAACTGTCACCCAAGAATTCTACACCCAGTAAAAATTTCCTCCAGTGATAGACAAATAGAAACATATTCAGAAAAATAAAATGTAAAAAATTACCACCAAAAAAAGAAAACAACTGAGAATGTGTATATTTTATTCCCTAGTGCAACCACCAAATGGTGGTTCACAAAAATGTGAAGCATGCAAAGAGTATGGCAAAAATGTCAATAGAGCAATTAAAATATAATTCATTTTTAATATTCAACCAAAAGAGCAATAAAAAGATGAGACAAACTAAAAACAAATACCAACATGAAAAATGTAATTCCAACCATAGCAATAATCACATTAAACGTAAATAGACTAAACAATCCAATTAAAAAGCAGAGACTGTCAGAAGGATAAACCAACTATATGCTGTCTACAAGAAACATACTTGAAATATAAAGACAATGAAACTAATAGATGAAAGATACACCATGCAAACCACGAGCATAAAAAGGCTGGGGTAGCTATATAAAGCTGTCTTCAAGGTACAGTGTTACTAGAAATAGATACTTCCAAGATAAATAAATAAATAAAAGAAATAGATACTTTTATACTAATAAGTGGGGGAATTAGACATTAGCATTATAAATGTAATGTATTCAATAATAGAGCTTAAGATACAAGAAGTAAAAATTGACAAAAGTAGTGAAATGGACAAATCCATTATCTTAATTGGAGATTTTAAAAATTGCGTCCAAAATGCATAAACTACCTATGAATCAATTTTAAAATGATATGTAAAACCTCTACAATAAATACTATAAAACAGGGAAGTTAAAGAAGACTTAAATAAATGGAAATATATATCATATTTTTGGACTGGAAGACTCGGTATTTGGAAGATGGCAATTGCCTCCAAATTGGTCTTTATCTTCCGCAACATCCCATTAAAAATACCTGCAGGATTTTTTTTGTAGAAAGTAACAAGCTGATTCTAAAACTTATGTGAAAATGAAAAGAAAGTAGACTAGCCAAAGCTATTTTGAAAAGAACAGAATTGGAAGACTGAGTTTAAGATACATTCAAGACTGCACAGCTACAGCAACAAGAAAACGAGGCAGAGCTGCCAAGAGAGACAAATTAGTAGAAGAGAGCCCAGAATAAACCCATTGGTAATGGTCAACCAATTTAGACAAAGATGTCAAAGCAAGCCTACATGGAAAGAAAAGTCTTCAAATGGTGCTGATGTAACTGGACTTCAATGTGGAAAATAACAAATTGTCTCCTACTTTATATCATATACAAAAAGCAATTTTAAATGAGTAATATACATACATGTAAAAGATAAGACTGAAACTTCCAAACCAAACATAGGAATATATCTTCAAAACAAATTGGTAATGATTTCTTAGTGAGGATACAGAAAGCAATAACTATGAAAGGAAAAAACTAATAAATTAAATTTCAGTGAATTTTAAAAGTTCTGTCCCTGAAAAGACACCATTATAAAAATGAATAAGCAGGCCATACCCTGGGGGAAAATATTTACAAAACATATAGTTGACAAAGGGCCTTTAACCATACTTTATAAAATATTTCTATATGATAATAAGAAAATCCAAAAATGTTTAACAGGTAAAACATTAGACACTTCGTAAAGATATAGAAATGAATAAGCATGTGAAGGCTATGGTTGGTAGTCAGGGAAATGTAAAGTAAAACTACAGTGAGCTCTACTCTTCACCCATCAGAACGGCTCATGTTCAAGACTGACAACATTAAATGACAATGCGTATGGGGAGCAACTGGAATAATCATACATTATTGGAAATGTGAAATACTGTGATCACTTTAGGAAAAAAGTCTTCCAGTTTCTTTTAAAAGAGAAAATAGCATCCAACAATTCTCTCCTAGACATTTATTTACTCCAGAGATATAAAAAATGCATCTCCCAGAGACATGTATGAAATAATCATAGTAGTTTTACTCATACTAGCCAAAAACTGAAAATACCAGATGTCCATTAATGAATGAATAAACAAACTCTAAAACATTCATACAGCAGAACACTACTCATCAATAAAAAGGGGAAAACTACCAAATCTCAAAAACATGCTAAAGGGTGCATATTGTATGAATCTGTTTATATGAAGTTCCAGAATTATCAAAAATAATTTATGGTTAAAGCAAAATCAGAAATGTGGTTGCCTATTAAGAGGGGAGTACTAACTGGCAGGAATGAAAAGAGAATCTTTTGGGTTCTCACAAATGTGTCTATCTTAATAGGAGCTTAGATCACACAGGTGTATGTATGTCAAAATTCATCAGTTGGCAAACTGAAAATTGTGCATTTCATTATAAATGAATTCTACCTTAAAAAGTAAGTGTTGCTGGTTCGATTCCCCAGCCAGGGCGCATAACCAGGTTGCAAGCCAGGTCTCCAGCCAGGTCCATAGCTGGAGGCAGGTGAAAAGCAACCATACATGGATGCTTCTCTCCCTTTCTTCCTCCCTCCTTGCCCTTCTCTCTGAAAATAATGAACTTAAAAATCTTAAAAAAAATAAAAAAGTAAACAGTTCATAATATGCACCCTGAGATAGCAAGGGGTGATATGTGCTGCTATCTGCAATTTACCATGAAATGCCTCAAAAACTAAAATGGATTAATGAATACATAAACGAATGGTTATGTGATTAAGCAAATACAGCAAAATGATAACATGATGGATGTAAGAATGTTAGCTACAATTCTTTCAGCTCGAAGCTGGGTGCATGGGTCATGGGACACAGCTTCAGGAGTATTTAACAGGAATTTTATAGTTTGCGTGCATTTAACAGAAGACAAGAAAGATTACCAAAAAATGCACTAAGCATTGGTCCTAAGACTGCTGGTGGCCTACCAATATCCAGTCTCCCCTTATTCCAAAAAATCACACACTGATGGGCAGGAAGCAAATAACAGATGACCTTCCCACCCCTTCCGCAGACAGAGTTGGCCAGTGAGATGTCGGCAGAAGGGGTCGTGAGGAGCTTCCAGGAAGCTCTTTGAGAGACCAGCAGAAAGCTGAACAGGCGAACAGGCCCTCGTCCCATCCTGTCCTGCCTGGGGTCCAACAGTCATTCTGCCTCTCTTGCTTTCTCCTTTGCTCTGATCCAGATGTGTCCCCTCACTCCTCAAGGCCAGGGCAGTAAATGATGACAAAATAAAATTTTTTACAAGTGTTTTTCATGTCCAGGTGGTACAATCGTTTACCCCCCTTTAAATGGTAAGTGCACAAACGGTGTGACCTTCAGAGTCCAGAGCGGGTGGCTCTTCTCTGAAGCCTCCGCAGAGGCACCAGCAGCCCGCATGGCCCTGGCCTGCCAGGGGGTCTTCAAGGCGCCAGGACCTCACCCCAGTGAAGAGGCCGACTGCCTCACTTAGGAGCAATGAGGAAGCAGATACCTGAACCACAGGTTCTCATAAATCTTGTTTGGGGGGAAAAAACCTTTCAATTCCCTGTGGAAATATGCAAAACAGCCTCTACAGTGTAAATCTTCCTTTCAGTTCTAAGGAGATAAGTTGGACCTATTAACCTTCCATGTTATTTTCAACTTCATTATTTGAGCTGACACGGCAGGAGAGCGGTGACGGCTCTTTCTGGCAGAGTGCATGTAAATCGCTTTCTCAAAGGAAATTACTTCTCCAGCCTGAATGTTATTAATCTAAATTCTCCGTTAGTCAAATTGTTGCCCATAATAAATATGGAACAGCTTGTGATACTTATCGACTGTGGCACCCTTGGTGGAGGCCGAAGCTGCTCCTCAGCCCCTGCCACGAAGCTGGTCCCTTGTAAGAGGGCTGTCCCCAGCGCTCCCTTCAGTCAGGCCCTGCGGCTGGGAAGAGGGACGCGGCTCACGTGGGCCTGCTTAAGGCACCCCATCCACATGCCTCCCCACCTCTGCCACCTCACCAGAGAGGACACAGTTCCCGCCACCAAGTGGAACCCTTCCCAAGCCTCCCCCTGCAACATCTGTCAAGGAAAGCCACCAGGAGGAGACTGGAGTCACCCACCTCACAGGCTCCGTGAGACTGCCAGCCATCCTCAAAGCCCAGGGCTCCCTGACCCCTCCGGCAGCAGCCACACCACTCACTGCTGACACCTGGGTTATGGGTTAAATTCCTCACAATGTCATTTAAGTCACATTTTGCTCAGCACCACAGTCTTTGCAAATCACACTCCTCTTGGACTCTGGTGGTCGGGGGCTAATCTGCACGTGGCCCAGCCCTACCTGCTGGCCAGACCTGGAAGAACTTCCCATACAAATATACTCATTCCGGACCGGCAAGTTTAGGGATGGAGAAGACTGGCTGTCATGAAGCAGGGGTCAGGGAACACAAAAAGCTTTTTTCAGTTTCTATTGGGGGTTTTTTCCGGGAGAATTACAAGAAGTTAAGATCCATTCGGGGACTTGTAGTTCATTAAATGAATTTCCATCTGTGTATCCACCACCTAAGAAGTATCACTTGGTACAACTCTCGGGTTTTTATTGTGTGTAAGTCAGATTGTTAATTTGCAGCATGCAGCACTGAAAGGATCGTTTCAATAGCGCCTGATTATGCAAAATGAGGCTGGGTTTTCATTAGGCTTGGCTCCTGCACTTCTTAGCACTGCATGAAGGGGCACTGGGATGCGGGATGGCGCCCTGTGCAGCATCCGGCCCCTCTCCCCAGCGGGCGTCCCGCATAGCCACCCACAGGGGCTGCTCCCCCCGCAGAGCACAGTCCAGCACCTGCCACTAGGAGAAGTAAAACCAGAAAACGAAACTTGGGGAAGATGAGCTTCTAGATTCCAAGCATGTCCTGGATCTATTGATTTCAGTTCAGGGATCATGTTCCCAGGGAGGAACATGGGAGGCAAAGCAGCCCCTGCTAATGGAGCAGTGCTGAAGTCGAACGGAGCCAGCTGAGCCCTGGTTACAGGAGATCCCAGATGACAGAGGCCAGCTCCTGCTGCAGATGAAGCTTGCCCAAGGACCACCAACCAGGCTTGATGCCTCATGACCAGACTGGGAAGATGGAGCAAAGGAAAGAAGAGACCTGGAGGAAGGGGAACCTGGATCCCTGGGGCCAAGGGCAAGGAACCCTTTTCCACAATGACCTGCAGCACTGGGTCCTGGGCACCCCATGTTGCATCCAACAGCAATGAGCAGCTCCAGGTTGTTGAAGGAGAGGAAGAGGAAGGGACTCCATGGATGCATCTCTATTTGTCCATCTGTAAGCTCTGGGCAGACCCACTTTCGTCCAGTTGGTTCACCCGAGGGTCAGGCCACCTGCCTGAATGGTCTCCGGGATCCCCAACCATGACTAGACACTGGAATAATTTGGGTAGCCCTAGTCCCACCACAAACCATTTTAAATAACTCTCTGAGGGTCCCTGCCACCAGCAGTTTTAAAGTGCCCCCAGGTGATGATCATGTGCAGACAGGGCTGAGAATACCTGGATCAGTTCACCTATGAAGTTCACCAGAATGCTGGCTTTAAGTCAGAGACACACAAAGGACCACTGCAGTGAGATGACCCTAGGGGTCTCACATGCCATCAAGAGCCCAATCAAATTGCAAAATCTGCCCAAGAGTCAGTTAATGATCCCTGAGTCACCAAGGGTTTGTCTCCCAAAAGAAAGCAGGAGAGGTACTTCAGCAGGAAATTTGGGCTGAAAACCCATGGCCGCTGCTCCAAAGCCTGGGGGAGGGGAGGTACACCCAGCATTAACGTCCGTCCCCAGCATTCTTCTAGCCCACACGGTGCCAGGTACAGATAACAGACCAGGAACTCCCTCCTTAGAGCCCCAGTACTTGCAGGCTCTCCCAGGCCAAGACGGTGCCCTCACAGTCCACCTGAGCAGTGCCCACGTCCCTCTCTCAGGGGTGCACTCTGCCCAGTGAGCCCTCCCAGGACTCCCTGTCATAGGTTGGGCTGTGTCCCCTGCCTCAGCAGGAGACAAAAGGCTATTATTACTCCTGCTGCTGAGAGCTAGATTTTGTGTCCAACGCCCATTCCTATGCTGAAAATATGCCACGCCCCACCTGGGATTCAGCCCCTGAGCAGGGGAGGCTCCAGGAGGAGAGGCACCTCCAGCTTGATGTGTAGCAGCAACCTGTCCCAGCCCGGTTCGCTCAGACCCGCCACCCTCTAACAGCCACCTGCAGCTGCCAACAGGGAGAGGCGGACAAGCCCCAGGGGTGACCCCCTTAAAGTAGGAGAGTGCTAAGCCTGTGATTCCAGAACATTCCCCCATCTCTGCCCGCCCAGGAAGAGTTAATCCTCCCGTAGGCAGAGGCTGGAGGCCCGGCCCCAACGGCCCCAACGCAGAGGTGCAGGGAGCACCCGAGCAGGATAAATCTGGGAGTGCAGAGGCCTCTCCTCATTTGCTAGTCAGCGATGTGTGAAAATGCTAATGAAGGGAGCTCTCCTGTGCAGGATCCCACTATTAAGATGGAGCTCACGTCTGAAGGCTGCTGCCTCCACGCAGCCCACTGCACATCAATTCCTCCCGCACGCTGCTAATAAGACGTAATTGCCTCGCTCTGTCTAGCCACCTTCGCCCTGGCAAGGCTGAGATTTGCTACAACTGTTATTGTAGAAATTATTTTCATGCTATTAACTTTGAGTTTTATTATATGTATTCTTAAAAGAAAATAAAGGCAGAGAGATTGTAAGTGTACATGGGCCCCCGATGGAAGTATTTTTAAAAATATAACGTAACGACAAGAAGCACTGAAAGAGGGTGATATAATGGCTCCTTCCCTTATTGAAACCTAAATTAGATTCTGCGTTGTAAAAGTGCATAAAGAGCTTCCTTTCTCTTCACAGAGGAGATGCCTATTCTGCAGAGGCAGCACGCAGCCTGTTGCAAACCAGATTTTGGGAGAAGAGCAGGGCTCGTCCGAAAGGCCAGGCATAGGCTCCTTCCTGTGTCTCCACAGGGTCCAACGCACACAGGATTGGCTAGTTCTCACTTTGGCAAACCCAGGAAGCCTTTACTGGGGGGCACGGGGCACAATGTCCACTTCCCAAAACCAGGCTGGGCCTGGTCAGCTGATCTCAACTCTGCAGGGCAGCCCTCTGCCCTGTGCTCACAGCTCCCAATGGGCAGGCTGCCCGGGCCTGCAAGATGAGGGGTCTCGCTGTCAGTGCAGGCTGGGCCCTCACCGGCATTGGGTCAGACGGTCCTCAAGTGGGATGTAAGCACGTTAGCCAAACTGGAAATAAGGTCCACTGAGTGGCCTACAGAAAACCCCTGTTGTAGACACGAGCACCCCTTTCTCTGGGAAGTAACCCTACACACAGCACAGTGGTGTGCCCCAGCAGTCCAAATCCGTAACCCTGGTCCACTAGCAGTAGATGACTGCACAGTCTCCTCCCAAGGAGCTGGACTGGATTCTAGGGCCTGCCAGTCACCCCTTTGTGTGGCTGATCTGATGCGAGCAGACCCAGCACTGAGGGTACCGCTGTCCTGCTGTGAAGATGCGACCAGCTCCTCTGCTGAGAGAAAGCGACGCAAGGTGCAGGCCAAAGGTGGAGAGCCTGGGGGCCTTCCAGTCCCCCGCTCCACTTTCTACCTGAATGCCCTTCTCCCCGTGCTACCCTCATGGCAAGTTTCCTTTCTTCTCAAGCTGGCTTGACCTTGTTCTGTAACTTAGGAAAAGGTCAGAATATAGTTGGCCTAGTGACATTTTGAAATGCTTAGCTTAATTTTCATGAAATGGCCCAGAAATAGCTGGTACTACCATTCATTATCCATCCATCCTTCCACAGATTCCTGCCATCTCTCACGCATCCATCCATCCATCCAACCATCCATCTCCTCAGCCATACACATCCATTCATCCACCGAAGTATATATCCCCCCATCCATCCAACAGGTCTATTTTTTGAGTGCCTACCATGTACCAGACACTAGGCTAGCGCAGTCAACTAATTGTTCATGGAACCTGCTTCACGAAACAGTGTAGAGAAGATAAATATAAAATATAACAAAGTAAATACATAAATATATAAAGGCAAGTTACGGTAAGTATTATGAGAAAGAGCACACGGTGTAATGACACCACCTGAGGGATGCCTGGCAGGTTAGCGGGTGGGGAGGGAGGGGCAAGGAGCACCACCAACCTGGGGCTGGAACAGCGTCACTGCCTCAGGAACTAAAAGGCAGCCGGTACCGCAGGCATATGGTGGGGCAAAGGGAGGATGAGGCTGAGGGGGTTACACAGGGCTTAAAAAGTAGCTCCTTTTGAAAACAAATATATTTTCTAATGTTACCAAGATAGGGTTTCCAAAAATACAGGTTTCCCAATACACACTCAAATTCACATCTGGACAAACTGATTCTGGGGAGACAGCAAACAGGACCCACACCACGCACATTCTGTACGCCCTGCTGGCTGTTCCCACACCCCAAGCTGAGTTTTGGAGGATGAACCACCTAGAAAAGTATGAGCACGGCAGCTCTGATTCTCCCCCCCCACAGAAGGGCCACCCAGGTTGGTAGTGCGGTCTGGAATCCCCACCTCCAGGAAGCCTGGGGCCAGGACCCAGTCTCCACAGCCTGCTTTGCATCAGGCCCCGCGCTGGGGGCAGAGGGCAGCCCACCCACCCAGGTGCACTATGCCCAGGGACCTGAAGGTGAACCCTGGCAGGTGAAGGGGGAGGTGGCAGGGGTTCCTCACAAGGACCAAAGGCCTGGACCCCTCTCCAGGGACAAGGAGATAGCGCCAGGATGATGCTGGTGAGACCTAGCGGAAGGACACTGAATCATGGGAGTAGTACTTGGGATGCGAAGGGAAAGAAAAGGGCCACCTGAGTGTTAACTGCAGGCAGGACGCACCTGCTCCAGGGCTGCTCTTCCCTCCCACGCGGGGAGCCTGGTGAAGACCCCACTCAGTCCCTCTCCCACTAGACAAACAAAGCCACCTATTCAGGATCTGCCCTCCTTTTCCAAGTTAACAAAACACATTGTGAAAATGACCCCCTGAGCTCTAACCTAGAAGGTTGCTCACCCACCCCCAATCTTCTGGAGGCCACTGCCAGGGACTCCCGGAGGCCAGACGGGGCTCTCCAAAGGGCGCTCTGTGGGTGGTCGACACACCATGGGGAAGAGGCCTGTGTTGCCAGAACAGCCCCACTGGAGAGTCAGGACGCCCAGGCTTCCAACACTGTGTCCATCAAATTGGCTTACGTGTGTGTTATGCACAATTAAGGGGGGGGGGGTTGAATACAAAATTGTACAGATTAAGAACTCATCTGTGTAAAAATATGTAGACAAGAGTCTAGAAATCAGTAAAATCGGGGGCAATGGCCATCACTATCTAAAAGCACTTTCTGAACCTTTCAACTTCCTCCTAGTAGTGGCTGTGCCATGGCAGTGGCTGTGTCACTACTAGACACAATCACGTCCTTCACTAGAAATTCTGAAAACCAAAAAGCTTAGGAAATCCAGTTTTCTTCCTTGAATTTGGCACCAGGTGGTGAGAAGACAATGTGAATGGACACAATTTCTAGTCCTTAACGTAACCTCATGCAGCATGAACACGCGTGTCCCACTGCAGAAACAGCAATGTGCTCACTCACAGGACACCCCTCCCAATGCCCCTGGAGCAGTGTGGTGGTCGCATGGCGTGACTCCTCCAAAAATGAAAGGACTCCAAGTTCTGCAAACAACCGACCTGAAGAATTTCATCTGGGGGCTGATGTCGGAAACATGTAGCAGGCACCAGAAAGAAAGCCCAAGGGGCTAGGCTGAGTCCTTTTTTTTTTTCAAGATTTTATTATTTTTAGAGAGAGGGAAAAGGGAGAGGCAGAGAGGGAGAGAGACATCCATGTATGGTTGCCTTTCACCTGCCTCCAGCTACGGACCTGGCTGGAGACCTGGCTTGTAACCTGGTCATGTGCCCTGGCTGGGGAATCGAACCAGCGACCTTTGGGTTCACAGGCACAGGCCACTGTGCCACCAGCCAGAGCTGAGTTTTGTTTTTTTCAAGATTTTGAGAGAGAGGGGAAGGGACATCAGTATGTGGTTGCTTCTCGTGCCCCCAACTGGGGACCTGGCCTATAACCCAGGCATGTGCCTTGAGTGGGAATCAAACTAGTGACTCTTTGATTTGCAGGCCAGTGCTCAATCCACTGAGCCACACCACCCTGGGTAGGCTGAGTCTCACTCCCAAAAGTCACTTTGGTTTGACACCTTGGTTTTCAGAACTGCACCGAAGGGGAAATATCTAAAATCTGTCCTGGGTCTACCTCTCTGCATGCTGGGACTCCCAGCGCCACCAGACATGAAGTGATGTGAAGAGGCCTCTGAGGGGACCCATCTCTTCAGGTGACCTGATGCCTCCTCCAGCCCTGGCTGACTGGGCCCGGCCTGAGGAGGACAGGAAGGCTATTTTTCTGCACACTGGGTGCAAGTAACCACTGCCCAGAAACCAGTGGCTGCCCTGCTCCCACCTCACACTGCAGACCGCAGGGGGCAAGCCGTGGGCAGGGAGGACGGCAGGCCCGGGGACCCGGCCTCTCCGGCAGTGCTGCTGGCAGACTCACCAGCAAGGGAGGATGGGAGGGTGAGCGAGCTGCCTCTCCAAGGGGCTCCTCTTAGGAGAAAAGCCCAAGGGAGTCAACTCCCCATGGTGGGATTTTAAAGACTTCCATGACACAAGCACGGGGGTGGGTGGGGATATTCCTTCAAGTCCCACAGTTCCGAGCACTGAGCCGCCCTCCTTTCCACGCGCCCAGCCCCCCTCACAGCAGTGGTTTGAGGAAAGCTCCGGAACGTCAATGGGATGGGGCAGAGCAAGTGTCCCATGCCCCACGGGTCCTCTCCCCCAAATTACACTGCCACCATCAAAGCTTTGTGATTTTTAATTTTCTTCTAATTTTAGGATGGTAGCAGCGTTCTAAGAACCCCTCTAAGTGTTTTAGGGAGACGGTAATGGTCCTACACTAAAATAATTCAACCAACACTATAATTTTAGTGCCACCATCAAAATGAAATAATGGCTGTTTACTATGTTACACCTTTCAAATGACCTTCATTTGAATACAAATTGTGGCTTGAAATCTGCAAAGCTGCTCTGTTCCAGAAGGCTGCCAAGGCAGGTGCTCACTGAGGGCTCCTCTTCCGGGCCTCCTCCCCAGGACGCAGTTTAGAAGCACCTCCTGCTCTGCTGCTGCTGGAGACCTGGCCCCCAGGGTCACCTGGGACGCCCCACTGTGCTGGGAGTACAGCATGGAGGGCAAGGGGTTCAGGCAACTCCCTCAGAGCAGACGGCTGGCCTGCACCTCATCTCTCTCCTGCTTCGTCCAGCAGCCACCCACCCTGCCGCCTCCACCCACGCCGCACTAGGCACACAGGCGGCTTCTCCCCTCGGTGTCTGTGCTCACACACCCACGCTGCCAAGTGGGAGAGGCGCCGGGGTCCTGCTCATGCGCCCTGCACCCGGTCACCAGGTTTTCCATGCAAGGCCTAGAGGTGGAGAAAAGGGCAGGTGACTTTCGGGTCCTTTCTCCGCAGGGCAGGACACCCAGGGTCAGGAGTGTGTCCTAGTCAAATGCTCGGTTAGAGTAGGTTTGAACTGAAATCTCACCTGCAGAAGCCTCAAGACCCACCACCAGAGAAGTCTGCCAACCTAAAACATGCCGTAACCATGACCGCCTTTTGCTCACACAAAATGAAAGCTTTTCAGGAACCCAGCAATTTTCAGATCTGTGACTTAGGGAAAGCATTTACTTTCCCTAAATCTTAGTTCCCACATCTGTAGCGCAGTGACAATACCACCCTGTACCCCGCAAGCTGCTGTGAAGAGCAGCCACGCCAGGTGCGAGAGCGCACTCTGCTCTTTGCAGCCGGGTGTCTCCCTACCTGCCTGGCTTGTGCTCCATGTTCTCTGCAGGTGGTGGGTTCCCAGCCAGGGTCCGACCCACACCCCTCTCCCATTCCCTGCTGTCTGCCTGGTTGGGTCCAGAATATTCCCTCCCCTACTCTCTGTCCTGCACAGCTCATCCGGACTCCTGGGAGAACACGCCTCCTGCGCTCAGAAAGCCCTCCTGGCCCATCCTGGCCTGTACTCACCTCCTTGGGGCACTCGGCGTGGATCCCAGGGGCCTGTCTCTCAGAGGAATCTGCTGTCACCCAGGTGCAGTTCCTTAGGGAGGGAGGCCTTGTCTCCCAGGTCCTCCCTCCCTCCAGGGCCCTGCAGCCCGCTGAACACTGTCCCTGCCATCACTCCATAAGGGAAGGTGCCAGTGCAGACTTATCTCGTTCCCATCAATCACCACACATTTCTCATCACAGGCCAAAAAGGCCACATTTGCCTCATGAGCCCAGTCTAAGTGCCACAGAAAGTGCTGCTGCTAAGTCCTCGCTGTCCTGCCCATGCTGGTTTCTCTCTGTTCCCCAGTTCTGGGCCTCAAATCTTCCTCCCAAAATACCAGGGGCAGCCACCACCCTCATCTCTGCCCTGAGACATGTCCTGCTTCACTCAATCCAGCTGCTTGCTGGGCTTTTCAGTTCCAGTGCTGAGCACCTAACCTGCACCACAACCCAGCACCTGCCCTGCAGCCACGCTGTGGACTCACTCAGCAACAGAGGAAGGAAGCCCAGGCACACACCCAACACGGATGAGCCTGAGAACGTCACCCTCCGTGAAAAAAGCCAGGCACAAAAGGTCACATGTTGCAGGAGTCCACTGATACGACCCATCCAAAGCAGAAAAATCCAGAGACAGAAAGCAGACAAGTGGTTGCCAGGGGCTGGCATGCGGGGCTTCTCCTTGGAGAGATGAAAATGTTCTACACCGACTACAGTGATGGGTGCACAACACTGCAAATACACCTAAAACCTCCGAATTGTGCGTCTTAAATGGGCAAACTGTGCCGTATATGAATTATAGCTCAGTAAACCTCCCTTCAGGCTCTGCCTCCCTTTTCTCCTGCCATACACCCTCTACCTGCCTGCACTGGTGTTTGTCTTTCCTTTGAAGAACACCCATCCTTCAAGGTCCTGCTCCTCCAATTCCTAAGGCATTTGCTCATTCCCTCATTTATTCGTTCATGCAGGTGTCAAACAATAAGGTCTGCGCACCTACCAAGAGTTCAAGAGAAAGCAAAATCCACTCCCTGCTCCCAAGGCGCCCAGAGGCAAAGGAAAAACATCAACAAATGAAAAAGCAAGCAAAAGGGTGGGCATGCGTGGGGGTGCTGATCGGACTACTCCCTTGGTCCGTGACTCTTTTACTGAACTTGTCGGCCTTACTCTCGTTCCTCTGGAGAAGATCTAAGCCTCTGAAGGACAAGGACCATGCTCTGTACTTCTTTCTTTCCGCCCAAAGCTTGCACAGCTTGTGGTGGGTGAAGCTGGAATTGGCTTCAGAAGAATGGGGATCAGCTTCTAGCTCCACTAACGTGTGACTCTGGGCAGCCACCACATCTCTGCCTGTGTCTCCCAGAAAATAGTGACAGCCCCTCCTTCCCAGGAAAAGCCAGCCATGCGTGCCATGGTGATTTATTGAGAATTTAATCTGGCAGGATAACCTGTTGAGAAATTAACTTGTACCTTGTAGACTCATCAGAAATTTTTTTTAAAAAGGTATTTTCCATTTTCCCCAGGAAAAATGGCAAGTACCTCATTATTAGTTGGACGAATGGATATCTTTATTATTATTATTTACTCCATGGAGAAGTAGGTAACCCTCAGGTCTCAGGGCTGGGGAAAAAAAAAAAGCTGTCTGTATGCCCTGAAGGAGATCCCTGGACAGAGGTCTTTGCATTTCAAGTTTTCCAAGCTGACAGCCAAGTCCTGAGATGGGAGGGGCCGGTCCTGGGGTGGCTGGCTCCTCCTTGGTCTGGAGAGGACGTAGGTGGACAGTCTCAGGTGCGGTGTCGAGAACACTGGGATGCAGCAATGCTGAGGCAGCAGGACCTTAGGAGAGGGTGGGGCCTGTGGCCCTGCCTGGCAAGGAGTAAACCTCCAGAGGAGCCACCCAACCCCGATGGCTTCCACTTTGCCCTGCCAGCCTCTACAGAGCTGGGGCGGCCACCCGGGGGGGCTGGGGTGGGGGTCTTTTGGGCTCTCACACAACCCTGGAGGGGCCCCCCTCTCCTCGGGGCAGATCAGCCTTGAATTGGGTTTCTTTTTATTTAGATTTTTAAAATGTAACCTTCCCTGCACTCCCAGAGTTTGGAACAGTTCCCACCTGACACTGAGGGGGATTCTCAGAGATGATTAATTCATACCCACCTTGCAGGCCAAGCACAATGCCCAGACTGGGAGACAACTGATGGTTTATTTTTGAGATGCTGACCAGAGAACTGGGGCAGACAGGAAAGTGTTGTCTATCCAATGTCCCCACTGTTTGGGTGGGGCATCCTGGGAAAGAAATTCAAAAGGAAAAAAAAAAAAGCTTAAAAGGATCCTGGAATATGACTCAAAACCCTGGGACAGACATGGAGCAGAGAACAGAACGTTCAAAAAACAAAGGCTGGGAACAGAAGAGAGAAGACGCCATACTACAAATGAACGAAAAAGGGCACTGTGACTCTTGATGTGTCTTTACCTGAACAAAAGGTGAACACCTCAATGATGATTTACTGACTCTCCACATCAAAATCTTAGATGATTAAGACAATCCTGAAGCCAGCCTGTGGCTGGGGGTCCTGTTGGGGATAGTTCTAGGGACGGGTCACTTCAGCTGCCAGGGCTCAGGCAGGAGGCTATGAACCTCTGTGGGAGAACCTCTCCTGAAAACAAACAGGGTCAAGGCAGCAGGGGGTCAGGCTCTGAACCCACAAGGGACTGACCAAGACAATCTCCACTTGGATGTAGCTCAGAGGTTGCCCCCAACCTGCTTCAAACAAATCTGCAAACACAGCACTTCCTTGCCCAACCGCAGTCCCCTGCGCCCAGGCCCAGACTGCGCCCCAACACCCTCCTTCAGAAGCCTCCCTGCCCTGAGGGGCCCAGGCAGGACATACACTGGCAGGCAGGACAAAGTGGGCAGGACATGGGACTAGCTTCCCATTTCCAACTGCCCAGCTGCCACCCAGCACCCCAGCTCACAGAGCCCTTCCCCTTCCCTCTGGGACAGAATCCAACGCACAGGTCACTTCCGACACTCAACTTGTGTAAGAAAAATGGCTTGCTCACCACTGCAGGCTGTCATGCTGTGTGCCCCCCATTCAGTTTATTTTACATTAAGTCTCTAAGCCACAGATCCTCCAGTTGGCCTGCATAAACCAGAGTTATTGGTCCTAGTGCTTTTAAAAATACATGCAACTCCAGACCCCAAGAAACTGAAGGGATATTATGGGAATACACAACTGTATTGTTTTGTTACTATATGAAAAATTGGATTCTTGGCTCCTGTCTCCCCACTGCTCCCCTGCTCCTCCCTCTCCTGGTTCCACACCTGGACGCTACAGCTCCCAGCACCAAAACAATATATATTGCTTCACAGCGAACTCCCCATCAGAACAGCCCAACCCAAGCTGCAGGGTTCCAAGCTGCTGCATGTGCTGCTTCTATCTTTCTCCACAGTAGAATGCCATTCTAGAACAAGTTTTAAACAATGAGAATCCTGAAGGCTGGGGGGAAGAGAGAGAAAACGGGACATCTGTAATAGTGTGAACAACTTTTAAAAAATTTTATAGGCCCTGGCTGAGGGCTCAGTGGATAAGGCACCAGCCTGTGAACCCAAAGGTCACTGGTTTAATTCCCAGCCAGGGCACATAACCAGGTCTCCAGCCAGGTCCGTAGCTGGTGAAAGGCAACCATACATTGATGTCTCTCTCCCTCTCTGCCTCTCTCCCTTCCCCTCTCTCTAAAAATAATAAATATAATCTTTTTTAAAAATTAAAATAATTTTTTTTAATGAGAACTCCACACCCTGGATGGCGTGGCTCAGTGAACTGAGCACCAGCCTGTGAACTAAAGTATTTGGTTCAATTCCCAGTCAGGGCACGTGCCTGGGTTGCAGGCAGTTGGGGGTGGGCAAGAGGCAACACACATTGATGTCTCTCTCCCTTGCTTTCTCCCTCCCTTCCCTTCTCTATAAAAATAAATAAGCAAAATCTTGAAAACAAAAGGCTCATGGTCGACATTGGCACAGAAAGTGCTCACTCAACATGGACCCTTGCTCCAAATGCAGGTAAAATAAAAATTGAAACATTTATCAAACATCAAATAATATTAATTTACCCAAATGCATGAGCAAACATCTTTAATGACGCTGTTTTCTTTTTATTAAAGATGATAACCAACTTCCGGCCAATATGGACACACAGGTAGACACCCTACGTCTCCTTCCACAACTAAGAAGGAATACAACTACCTCAAAACCAGACAACTAGAAGTTCCAGAAAAATGAGCTGTATGGAAGTGCAACAAAGATATAAAACAGAAATACTCATCCAGACAGTAGTGGGGGTAGAGCCAAGACAGAGGACATGGTTTGGTGGCGCAGTGGCTGTGCAGAGCCGACAGGAAGCGCAGTCACACATTTACGGAAGTCAGCGCACCTGGGGAGTGCTCCCAGCGCCAGACACACTGCGTGGCTCACACTTCCAGAGCAAGGAGAAAAATAAAGCCTCATTGCTTCTGACTGTCAAAACTAGTCAGGGATGGAGCAGGGGAAGAAACTGCCAGTCTCTCAGCAAAGTCCATTTGGTTAGAGGTCTCCACAGTCCTGGCACATCCACAGACCCACCCACTCTGGGAACCACAGGCAGGGCAACGGCTAGAGAGATGCCCGTCCTGTACAGGAAGTGGGAGAGGTGCCTGGAAAAGGGGCGAGTGCTGGGCAAGCAGCACTGTTCCCTTGCAGACCCTCCCCAGGTACAGCGCCGCAGCGTGGTGAAATGAGCCGCCCTGCGCTGAGGAACACCCCAGGCTGCTCCCCTTCTGCAGCAGGTGCAACAGCTCTCCCTACAACACGAGGGCAAACGCAGGAGTCTGTCAGGTTGAGAAGACGGTCAAGTACGGCCCAAAAGAGGGAACAGATCAAGGCACCAATGGGAAAACTACACAATGAGAAGACAGTCAACCTAACAGATGGAGAGTTCAACACACGGGTGATAAAGATGCTCACAGGCATGCTTGAGTATGGCAAACACAGAAGGGAAGAAGGGAAGGCTAAGCCAAGTGAGACAAAATAAAATCCACACAAGGGTGGACCAAGGTGAAAGAAGGAAACTGGGATTCAAATCAATGCTTTGGAACATAAGGAAGAAATAAACAGTCAACCAGTACAGAATGAGGAAACAAGAAGTGAAAAAAATGAGGGGGAGGCATTGGAACCTCTGGGACAACTTCAGACATGCCAACATCCAAATCACAGGGGTGCCAGAAGGAGAGGAAGAGCAAGAAACTGTAAGATTATGTGAAAAAATAATGAAGGAAAACTTCCCTAATTTGGCGAAGGAAACAAGACATGTAAGTCCGGGAAGCACAGAGTCCCAAACAAGCTAGATCCAAATCTGACCACACCAAAACACATCAAAATTAAAATACCAATGGTTAAAAGTAAAGAAAGAATCTTAAAAGAGCAAGAGAAAAGAAAAGTTAGCTTACAAAGGGGTTCCTATAAGAACATCAGCTGATTTCTCAAAGAAACTTGGCAGGCAAGAAGAAATTGGCAAGAAGTATTCAAAGTGATGAAAAGCAAGGACCTACAACCAAGATGATTCTATCCAGCAAAGCTGTCATTCAGAATGGAAGGGCAGATAAAGTGCTTCCCAGACAAGGAAAAACTGAAGTTCATCATTCCCAAGCCATTATTTTATGAAATGTTAAAGGGACTTATGTAAGAAAAAGAACATCAAAACAATGAATGTTAACATGACAAACTCACAACCATCAACAGGCTCTAAAAAGTAAAAACAAAGGCAAACTAAGTGAATAAGCAGAAAAGGAGCAGAATCATAGGTATGGGGATCACTGGGAGGGTTATCAGCGGGGAGGGGAAGGGGGAGAAAGGGGGAAATGGTGCAGGGATTAGGAAGCATAACTGGTGGATACAAATTAGGGGGCGGTTAAGAGTAATACAAGAAAGGGTGAAATCAGGAAACTTACATGCACGACCCATGGACATGAACTAAAGGGGTGTGATTGTGGGAATGAAGAAGGGTCCTGGGTGGAGGGGAGCAAAGGGAAAAGAAATTGAGACAACTGTAACAGCATAATAAAATATACTTTAAAAAAAAAGATAACCAGGTGTATCACTGAGAATACATACAGGATTTCCTTCAAGTTGCTTCTTCCCCGCAACCCACGGAAGCTTATAATCTTGAACAGCACAGAAACCAAGCCCCCTTCTCCACACAGGACCCCTTCAGCTTATCATGCCTTCTCCATGCAGATGCTCCTTGTGGGAAGCAGAGGAGGCAAAAGGGACACCGACCAAGAGTTCTTTCCAGAGCCTCCTGCCCTTCGCCCTCTGAACAATGCCAAGTGCAGGGCAGGGTCCAAGCTCCCTCCGCAGGCACCTTAGGCACCAAGCACCACGACGGCCCAACTCCTGCTCCTGGCCTGTCCCGGACACACAGGTTCCCCTCCAAAGAGCAGCGCCAGCGCCACCGGGAGGCAGAGGCATAAAGTCACACCCAGGTGGCAGTGGTGATGCTGCTTCTCTGGCACACCCTGTCCTCCTCCTGCCTGGCTTCTTCAGAGCAGAAGCGCATCCCTGCCACTTACCTGACAGCGAGGGAGGCTGGTGGTGTTTTCATCCCACCAAGGCGCCACTGTCCTGCACCAAGTAGGCTCTAATGCCATGCGATCTCCGAGCTGTTAAATGCCTTTTACTAACAGGCTGCCTGTAGGCCCACCCTTGAGTCGGGAACCTCTGCAGGAGGGGCTGTGGCCCTTGCACTTACGAGACAACTGAAACCTGGGCAGCTGCGCTGGAGGGGACAGAGCCTCCTCTCTGCTCATGTGCTCACAGCTCTTCCGGACATTATCATTTCAAATTTTCCACTTTTTACCTATTTGTAATCCTAATTAAAGTTGCAAAAGGATGACTCGACTACAACTGCACACTCTGCTATTTGGTTACCTTTTCATAAGCGTGGTGCCACAGAGCAGGAATTTTGACATTCCAGCGAGAGAGGTGCTGCTATAAATACTCCCACTGCGCCTCCCACCCGCGCTGCTCAGGGACTGAGGGCGAGGGAGGGGCGGGGGCCCTGGCGCGCCCTCCTTCCGGGACTCCGTGCTCACTCTATTCATTGCTTTCAAGGTTTTCTCCAACATGCTTTATGCCGGGTGACAGTCTGGGACAACAGAGGCAGCAGCTGGGTGACAGAAACCCAGACAAAGGGGCTGCGGAGCCCTCCGGAGGGCGGCAGGTGCGGCTGCAGGCGGCCCTTCTCCCCGGCGGCGAGGCCTGGTCTCCGCCCGGCCAGCTCCCCAGCCACCCCGACCCCTGCCACCCCGCGGCCCCCACAGCACAGGTCCCGCCACCCACAGACCCCGGACGCGTGGACACCGCCGAGACCGCCCAACTCCAGACACCCAGGTCCGCGACCGCGGCCACCGGTGCCCCAAACGCTGTCAGCGTCTCGCTGCTCTGCTGCCGCCCCGCGGAGACGGCTCGCGGGCGTCCGGTGGGGAACCCGGACAGAAACCGGGCAGCCGACGGCGCAGAACCGCAACTGCGCGCGCCCGGGCGGCAGGGCAGCACGCGGCCCGCCACGTGGCCCAGGGCGGCAAGTAACGGAAATCGTTCTCTCTTCATTCCCGAAGGACTGGGAGCCCATTACGTTTCCATAATACCATACAGTAAACGTACAATGTGAAACAGTCTTGCAGGGGCCCTGGCGGGTGGCGCAGTGGATGAGGCGCCGGTCTGCGCACCGAAGGTGGCAGGTTCGATCCCCAGCCAGGGCGCATCACCAGGTCCCCAGCCAGGTCCGTAGCTGGAGGCAGGTGAAAGGCAACCATACATGGATGTCTCTCTCCCTCTCTGCCTCTCTCCCTTCCCCTCTCTCTGAAAATAATAAAATCTTTTTTCTTTTTAAGCCTTGCAGACAGAGGAAACAAGCCAGTGGCTACACTCGTCCGGGGCTCGGGCTGGGCGACCGCGTCTCTCCGACCCGGCGCGGCCCCTCCTGTCACCAGGCAGGGGCACCGGAGCCGGCACCGCGACCCACGCGAGCAAAGCGGCGCCGGAGCCGCGGGCAAGCGGCCCTGCTCCTCAGAGAGGAGCCCGAACAGGCGCCGCCTCGTGCGACCTGGGCCGCGGTGACCCCGCCCTGCGGTGACCCCGGCCACGTGGCGCGCAGAGTGACCCGCAGGCCCAGCGGCGGGGGCGCCAGGGTTCCAACACGGCAGCCCAGCGACTCGCGGGGCCCGGGCCGCCCCCTCCCACCGCCACACGAAGTGACCGCCAACCAGCCGCACCGTCGGCGCGCATCCAACCCGACCTACCGCCGCGTCGCCGCCGCCGCCTCCGGTGGGCCGGGGAGGCGGGCAGCCGCTGTCGGTCCCGCAACACGCAGCCTCGGCGCATCCACTTGACTCCGGCACTCCCGGTGGCTCCGCCGCAGAACGGGGAGGACAAGGGAAGACGGCGCCCCGCGGGAGAAGGGCAGCGGCACCCCGGAGGCTGCTGCGGCCAGCGAGCGCCACTGTTCTCGCTCCTCCAGCCACGAGGGAGGGCGCTGCGGCTGAGGGCGCTGCTGACCAGCCACCACCTCGGCCATTCTCAGTGCACTGCCTGGCGGGCACCCCCGAACAAAGGGAGCAAGTGGGGACCACGCGTCACCACCGCCCGGCCTCCCTGTCAGGAGCTGCACCGCAGCGACCGCGCGTGGCTCCGTGTGGCCCCACGTGGCTCCCCACAACTCCCCGCGGCCCCACGTGGCTCCCCACAACTCCCCGCGGCCCCACGTGGCTCCCCACAACTCCTCGCGGCCCCACGTGGCTTCCCACAACTCCCCGCGCTCCACGTGGCTCCCCACAACGCCCCGCGGCCCCACGTGGCTCCCCACAACTCCCCGCACTCCACGTGGCTCCCCACAACGCCCCGCGGCCCCACGTGGCTCCCCACAACGCCCCGCGGCCCCACGTGGCTTCCCACAACGCCCCGCGGCCCCACGTGGCTCCCCACAACTCCCCGCGCTCCACGTGGCTCCCCACAACTCCCCGCCCTCCACGTGGCTCCCCGCAACTCCCCGCGCTCCACGTGGCTTCCCACAACTCCCCGCGGCCCCATGTGGCTCCCCACAACTACAGGGCAGGGAGAGTCCGGTCCACGGACTGTTTCCTGCCACAGACCAGAGGGACTGGACTGTCGGTGGAAGACTGGGGAGCCATGGGTGCTCTCCGGAAGCTGCTGGACTCTCCGGCGTTGGAGGGAGGTTGAGCAGCCCTGTGATGGCCCCAGCCGCCTCGACCCGCTGCGCAGGGCTGTACCGGGGCGCTGCGGTGGCCACGAGCTTGCTGCAGTGCCCTGGGACACATCGGATGTCACCCAAGCCCATTTCCACCCAAACAAAGGGCTCAGACAGGATGGACAGGGCAGTGCAGCAGCGCCTGGCCCCACTCCTGGGGCCGCAGCCCGGGGGTCATGCGACTGTGTCTCCCACACCCCGCTGGGCTCCCACACCCACCTGAGCAGCAGGCACACAGGCAACACGGAGCCCAACCGACAGGAAGCCCCAGTTCCCAGCGTGGAGGAGGTAAGCATCTTTTCCCATCACAGCGGCATGAAACCAGAAATCAATTATAGGAAGAAAACGAAATACACGGCATGAAACTAGAAATCAATTATAGGAAGAAAGTGAAATAAATGGCATGAAACTAGAAATCAAATATAGGAAGAAAACTGGAAATAAATATGTGGAGACTAAGCAACATGCTACTAAATGACCAATGGGTCAGAGAAGAAATCAAACAAATCAAAAACACAACCTTACAAACTTTATGGGATGCAACAAAAGCAGTTCTCAGAGGGAAATTTCATAGCTGAACAGACCTACCTCAAGGAAAATAACACCATTTTATAATAAAAACTCAACAAAGTGCACATAAAAGGAATACACCTCAACATAATGAAGATCATCTATGGCAAACCACAGCTAATACCATCTTCAGTGGAGAAAAGCTGAAAACCTTTTATCTAATATCAGAAACAAGGATACCACTATTACCACTTCTATTCAACACAGTATTGGAAGACCTAGTCACAGCACTCAGACAAGACCAAAAAAAGGCATCTGACTTGGAAGGGAATAACTAAAACTATCATAATTTGCAGATGACATGATACCATATTTAGAAAATCCTAAAAATGCCACCAAAAACCTACCAGAACTATTAGGTAGCATGACTTCAGTAAACTTACAGCATACAGAATCAATATACAGAAAAATGTTGCATTTGTATACATCAGTAATTTTAAAAATCAGAAGAAATTAAGAAAACAATCCCATTTACAATTGCATCAAAAAGTATAAAATAACCTAGGAATAAATTTAGCCAAAGAGGTGAAAAACCTGTACTCTGAAAACTATAGAACACTGAAGAAAGAAACTGAAGGAGACACAAATAAATGGAAGGATATACCTTTCTAATAGATTGAAAGGATTCATATAAAAAGTCCTTACTATCCAAAGCAATATAGAGATTCAGTGCAATTCCTATTAATATACCAATGGCATTTTCTCAGAATTAAAAAAACTAATCCTAAAGTTTTATATGTAATCACAAATATCCGAAATAGCCAAAGAAATCTTGAGAAGTGAGAGGTATCACTCTCCCTGATATTGAACTACAAATCTACAATACTCAAAAAAGGATGGTGCTGATATAAAAATAGCTATGCAGATCAATGGAATAGGCTAGAGAACCCAGAAATACAGTTTAACTTTATATATATATGGATAAAGACATTCTCTTCAATAAATTATGTTGGCAAAACTGGACAGATATATACAAAAAGTAAAATAGGCATTTTCTTACACCATATACAAAACAAAGACAAAATGTATTAAAGACTTAAATGTTAGATGTGAAATCATGAAACTTCTAGAACATAAGCAGTAAACTCTTTGACATTCTTAGCAATATCTTTTTTGGGTATATCTCAAGCAAGGGAAACAAAAGAAAAACAAATGAGACTACATCAAACCAAAAACCTTTTGCACAGCAAAGGAAATCATTAAAACAAAAGACAACCTACTGAATGCAAGAACATATTTGCAAATTCTGCATCCCATAAAGGGTTAATGACCAAACTATGTAAAGAGCTCATACAACTTAACATTGAAAAATAATCCAAATTAAAATGAACAGAGGACCTGAATAGACATTTCTCCCAAGAGGACATACAGATGGCCAACAGACATGAAGAAATGGTCAACATCACTAATTATTATGAAAATGCAAATCAAAAACAATGAGGTATCACCTCACACCTGTCCTATCATCAATAAATCAACAAGTAACAAGTGGCAGGATGTAAAGAAAAGGAAATCCCCGTGCACTGTTGGTGGGATTGTAAATTGGTGGAGTCACTATGGAAAACAATGTGGAGCTTCCTCAAAAAATTAAAACTAGAGCTGCCATACAGCCCATCAATTCCACTTCTGGGTATGTATTCAAAGAAAACAACACTAATATGGAATGATACATGCTCCCCTATGTTCATTGCAGCATTGTGTACATAGCCAAGATATGGTAGCAGCCTAGGTGTCCAATGATAGATGAATGGGTTAAGAAGGTGTGGTACATGCGAGTATATACAATAGAATATTATTTAGCAATAAAAAATGAAATATTGACATTTGCGATAGCATTAATGGGTAAAAAGGGTATTCTAAGTGAAATAAATCAGAAGACAAAGACAATATGATCTCACTTATATGTGTAATCAAAAATAAGAAAATAAACAAAACAGAAACAGACCCATAAATACAGAGAAGTCTATGGTTGCCGAAAGGGAGAGTGTGGAAGAATGAGAATTTTTTTTAAAGAAAAAAAAAAAGCACCTCATTTAAAAATGAGCATTAGTGAAAAAGGAAAAATTCCAGGACCAACAAAAGATACTTTTCTTTTTAAAAATGTAGGGAACAGGACAAACAAAAGGCTCATAAAAGCACTCAACTGAAAAGTCACAATGAAATATTACCAAAGAAGTCCATGAAATAAACACCATGATAAAATAAGAGGACAAAGGGACAATATAAGGAATAATAAAAGATTAAAACATTAGCTTTTAAAGCTCAGAAAAGCAGCAGAGAATTTAAATAAATAATTAACTAACGCCACAGTGGAAATGAAGGCCAAACTGAAAGCAGCACAAAGAGGAACAGACATTGCTGAACGCACAAAAATGGACATGCAGGTAAAGGGGGAGAAAAGCACACACTTAGGAAATAGCAGTCAAAGAGCTTTAAAAGAGAATCAAAACAAAACAGAATGGGAGATGAACGAGATACGACACAAGCGTCTGGAGAAGAGAGTATGTGTTTTGTATACATAAATATTTTATACATATACGTGTGTTTTATGTACACAGAATGTATGTAAACGTTTTATATATATCATATTTTATACACACACATCACACATTCCGTAGGAAAAGCACAGAAACATATCAAGTTGAAGTTACCACGATGTTGCACAAGGAACTGGGAGTACCGACTGCCTCCATGCACAGGAACTGGGGGGCTGGAATGGCCTTGAGTGTACATTTTTTTAAAACTGCTCATCTCCAGTGAGTACCACTTCACCTTTTGTTCAGACTCAGCTGAACAAAAACAGTCCCGAAGCAGGTGTGATTAGGCTGTTTTCAGGTGAGAAGGCTGACCAGGGTAGAGGGAAAGTGGCTGCACAGCAACCGGAGTCCAATACCCAGCCAGCACTTTCCACACACCCCCCACCTCACTTCTGTGGTGCCCCCACCTGAGAATGACTCCACTCAGGTCACACGCATCCAGCCACCACCTCCACAGACCACAAACACCACCTCCTTCCTGCCCGGACTCCAAGCTCAGGCCCTAACCTACATCCTGTTCAGAAGCTGCCTGATTTAGCCCAGTGCGGGCTGCACTGCACTTGACAGTGGATGAAGAGGATGGGGTACTCCATGCTGCTGCACACTGGTACCCTGCTTCCTCTGCCTGCTCAAAGCTTCTGCAATGCTGTTCCCTCTGCCTGGCATGCTCTTCCGGGTACCATACCCCTACCTCCATTCTGTCCACCCACTTCCTTTCCCAGGGAGTCTCCAGTTCGTCCCCAGGTCTCCACTTAGATAGCACTCCCTCCAGGACACTCCCCTGTGCCACCAGGACTGAATTATCAGCCCTAAACAGATGCTCTGGTGACCCTGCTCCCCTTCCCTTAGGCACGGTAATCACGTGCGTTAGGACTGCCTGCCTGCTCATCTGTCTCCACCCGCAGCCTGGCAGCTCCCAGAGGGCAAGGACTCCCTGCACTGCCCAGCACAGCACCTGGCGCAGTGGCGCACAGTCGGTGCACCACAGTATTTGTTAAATGAATGAACTCCAGATGCAGAAGCTGACGTGCCTTTCCAAGGCCATGTTCACTGTGGGGAGCTGGGACAGGAAGGTAGTATTCACCCTGATCTCCATGACCTTTCCAACTTATCCAAGGACGGGGCGTTGGGCAAGGGTCATCTGTCCAGCCTCTGCTTCTAATCTTGTCCCAGCGCAAGGGACAAGATCCAGCAGGAGGCACACGACACACGACACAGCCGCTTCCTCAGGAGAGTTCCAGATCCTGGAGCAAGCTATCCAAGCCACAGTGAGAGCTGTCTGGGTGCACAGCGCGGGCAGCCTGCTGCTCCTGACAGGGCCATCTGGGACAGCGTGGGCGGAGGGAATTCTTGGGTTCCGTGACTGGGGGCAGGGCTAGGCAGCAAAGGGAACAAGCTGCCGGATGCTCCGGGCTGTTTGACAGTTCATCGATGCGCATTGAGTTAGAGCATTATTACTAATTTGCATATTTATAATGTACCCTCTCGTTATTAATGGTGATATAATGCCAACTGGAAAAAACAGAGGCCTCGGAAATATTTACAGAGCAGCATAATGAAAACTAAGAGCTGAGTCACGGAGGGGGTCCTCCTGGTTTTCTGGGGGAGAACACAGAGGACATCTCGACTGTGCGTCCTGCCCAGAGGCCCACCCCAGGTCTGGGCCAGAAGGCCGCCCACTGTGCCTCCGTGGTTGCCCCCGGGGTCAGCAGCACTCGGACCACGTATGAAGCGCACACAGGCTGCCCCTCCTCAGCTGACTCAGCCCAGACTTACAAAGGGGTGACTGCCCTGCCACTAGAGCTTGCGGGGAGCAGGGGGCCAAGGTGGGGAGGCACGAAGGCCTGGTCCGAGCTGCTCCAGAGCCCTCACCACCTTGGCATCTCCTAGGGGGCCATCACACACATAGGCTGAGGGTCCCCTTCAATACGAAATCTCTGATGACAAACAGCAAGCCCCCCCCCAACATCAGTTGGGGTCAAAGGGAGCTGGCCTCCCGCTGAGCCCCTCAGCTAGGCCAGATGGCAAAGAATCAGCTCTGTCTCTTCCAAAGGAAACGCCATTCCTCCACCAGCCCCTTCTCACATTCTCCTTGTCTTCTTCCCCGCAGAACTCGGGTTTGTTCACACAGGCTCCACCATGATTTCTTTCATAAGTATCTTTTAAAATAAAAAAGGAAGGAAGTTTTTAAAGTAGGAGAAACCAAATCATGAAAACATAAACAAAATGTGGGCCATGCACACAACAGAGTATAATTCTGCCACACACAGGAATTCAGTACCTGATGTATGGGGCCCTACGACGTGGAACAACCTTGAAAACGTGGTGCCGAGTGACAGAGGCCAGACCCAAAGGTCACACATTGTATGAGTCCATAGGCATGAAATGTCCGGAGTAGGCAAACCCATAGTGACACAGGGTGGGTTAGTTGTCATTAGGGCTGGAAGGGATGGGAGGCATGGGGGTGACAGCTCAGTGATGAACAGTTTCTTCTGGGGGCAATGAAAACCTGGTGGCGATGCAGGCCCAATAGACTAGAATGGTCTATGCCCAATATACCATGGAATTGTATACTTTAAATGGGTGAATTGTACAGTATGTGAATTGTATCTTAATTAAAAAAAAAAAAAAAAAAAAAAAAAAAACCGTTGGAAGAAATTCCTGTTAATCCTGGTATGGGGCCTGACTTGTGGACCAGCCGCGACCCCATGCAGCCTCCATCCAGGATGCACCCGAGCAAACCGTAACCCCACCGTAGCCTTCCCCCCGCCCTCTTGGGAAGCACCCTACGCCCTGCACCGCCCCATCCCCCACTTCAGAGCTCCAGCTTGCTTCTGACAGAGGAAGCTGCCACCAGGAATCACAGAGAGATCCCAACGCTGGAAATCTACATTCCACAGGACACAGCCAGCAGTGACTAATGCCAGGCACGTGGCATCAAGCCTGCAATAAATGTCATCCTGTTTGGCATCTGAAAGGGTCTCTGATATGCAGTTAATGCTGCATCCAGGCTCCATCCAGCCTCCATCACCGGCGATATGCAAATGCAGCTTTGTCACAACCCGCACTAACTCTAATAACTCCCAAAATGAAAATGTTCCCATAAAAAGCACCATAAAAAGTCCCCGATTTTATTGCCAGCTAAGTTTTCTTTACTTGTCAGGACTTTCTCCTCAGTGTTGATTAGCTAACGGGCAGCACGTCATTCTTCTCCTTCAGAGAACTCGGGGCACAGGCACGCAGCACCAGCCTGTCCCCTCCCTCCATCTGGAGGAACCTGGCTTCCGCCGCCGCCCAGCCCGCTAAACCAGGGGGGCCTATAAACCACAGTTACCTTCCCCGCAGGCAGCGGCTGAAATGCATCACCTTTGGTCTGCCGGCTGCACTCCGTGGTCGGCTGGGAGAGTAAAAATCAGCCTTATTATTTATAACAACACCGCCTCTGCTCCCCAGGTGCGCCCAGGCGTTGTGCTGTACACACTCATCGGAAGGCACACACAGGCGCGCACACAGGCACTGGAGCATACATGCCAGCATTCACGCGTGCGCACAGGAGGGTGTGTGAGGGCACACATCTCAGGCACACACCCCCAGTCAAGGGCCGGGCCGGGCCCTCCCAGCTGCACCCTGGTGCAGAAAGCTGCCTCTCCTCCACCTCAGCACCACATAACCAGGTGAGAGAGGCTGGACAGGTCTCCAAAATGGGACCCAGCCTCTGTGATAACCACCAGGTCTCCGCCTGCTGTTCTGCAGGCCCTAGAGCCTCAAAGGGGTTATCAAACCCTCAGACACAGGATGGCTGTTTCCCTGCTGACCCTGCCTGCTCTCCCAAAGCTGGGCAGAGGGTGTCGGGACAGAAGACAGGCCCGTAGGCCCACAGCTGACTCGTGTCTGCAGGGGAACCTCCTGGTCCTCCTTCCAGAGAGTTCCTGGTGGCATTCTACCAACAAGACACACTAACTGCTTCCCCAAGAGGCCCCTTGGAGAGGAGAACCCAGCCACTTAGCAAAACAAGGTTTCCAGTTTCCTTAAAAAAAGTGGATGGGAATGAGCAGCCACCTCTCTCTTCACCACCATTTGCCTGCGGGGGCAGGAGGGAAAACAAATGCAGCTCTTTGGTGCCAAGGGCCTGCCCAGACTCTCCTAGTGGCCACCGCCAAAGGTCCCTGCCCTTCTACACCCTACACCTGCCCAAGCAACAAAGACCCAAGGTCTTGAATGAAAGGTGGAACCAAGATGGACACAGAAGGGACACCCAGAGCTCCCAGGATGCTGCTGCCCACGCCCAGCCGTCTCAGGCTAAGCTTGGGTACCCTCAGGGAATGAAGCATGGGTCCCCCGCAACGCCATCAGGGTCTGGGCCACCGACAGGGACCTTCCACTCCCGCAAGAGCAGGGTCAGGAGACAGTCACTACCCACCTACCACCCACCCGGGCCTGCGGGCCTGGTGAGGACACCCCAGTGCCTCTGGCCCCTACTCCCCAGTGGGCACCACGCAGCGGGCTTGGGGGAAGGTTGTAGGCCCCGCCCGCCAGAGGAGCGCAGGCTGGGCACCTCCTGGCAGCGCTGCCTCCTTTGCTCGGGGAGTTCAGGGTCCTGGCTGCTGTCAGTAGAAACGTGCCACAGGGCAGTCTGAGGCAGAGACCCCTCTCAGAGGCACTCAACCCCAGAAGGGCACCTCCGAAGAACGGTTTACAGGTCGCCTGCAGAGGGCTGTAAATCACGCGGGCGGGGGCACCTGGGGGGCCTGAGGAGCGGCGGGAGCAGGTAGGGCCTGACGGGAGGAGGACCAGCCGCTCCTGCTGGGGACCCAAGGCGTTCACACCCAGGCCCACCACCCGGCAAGGGCAAGCTGACCTTGACGGCCAACTGGGAGGAGCTCGGGGAGGGGCGGGCACAGCAGCCCAGCTGAGCAGAGGGGAGGCGGCACCGCCTGCCTCTCAGCGGACCCTGCGCCCTCGCCCCGCCGCGCCCTTGCGCAGCGCAGAGCAGATGCTCCCAGAGGCTTGAAGGCTTCAGACCGGTGGGCGCTCCGCTCCCGGAACCCGACCCCACGCCCCAGACACAGTCGGGGCCTGGGCAGGGCCGGCAGGGACGGCTGCCTGAGGCCAGGGGCTTGGATTCGAAACACCTGGGTGCGCAGCTGCCCCCTCTCCTCCCGTCCCCCACCCTCGAACCTGGGCAACACCCTCAACAAACCAAGGTCCACTCGGTTTCCGGGTCTCCCCTAGGGCACCAGCCAGACCCCACCTGCCAATGCATCCCAGCCAGAGACATGCAGGCTGATCGTCGTTTGCACCCCGGTTCCCACACCCCCAAGCTGGGCACCCTGGCAGGCAGGCCCTCCGGAGGCCCAGAATGAGCAGGCTGGGTCGATGCAATCAATCCCTCAAAATGTTAAAAACCTGGGAAAGGTCACCGCCAGCGCCTCTTCCTCCAAGCCAGGATCCCTCAGCCCCCACCGGAACTCCAAATGATGTTCCTGGAAACGTGACTGTGAGCCTTGGTCCTCATGCTCCTCAGCCCCCCAGGGCCACCAGGGGACCCCAGAGGGTGGCCATGAGACCACCAGTAGCCGCTGAAGAACAGGAACTCACCGCAGCAGACCCCTTCTCACCCAGCCAGCACCTCTCCCTCGTCACAATCTTAACAGCACCCCAACTTCGTGCGGTTCTTCCCCCTCAGACAGACCGAGGAAGCGGAAGGGGGACGGGACAAGAAGACTGAAGGTCCTGCCACCAGGTGGGCCGGGCCTCCCTGGGCCCCCATCCTGCAGGTCCTGTCAGCACAGCAGAACCCCTGCTGCTCAGCTCGGCCAGGGTTGGCCTCTGTGGCTCCCACAAACGAAGCCTCACTGCCTCACAGCCCAAACGTTTTTCCAAGCCTTCCTAAATGTGGGCAAGTTTTTACAAAAGAGAAGTCAGAATTCATTCCAGAGATTCCCCTAGTAAGAATTACTACTCACGATCAGAATGGGCTTTTCTACAAGACTGCCATGAACTGCAGTGTCTGTCACCGCCGCCCCCCGCCCCGGGACTGCAGGGCTTTCCATCCCAGCTCTGCCACAGGCCGGCTCAGTGACAGGGAGGTCACATAGCCTCTCCAGGCCTCGGTGTTCTCTGCTGTGAAATGGAGAGAACAGAGCTGATCCCAGGGCGTGTTGAGAAGACCACGTAAATCCTTTACGTAAAGGGCAAAGTGTTGGGAAGGGTCCATTGAATTGAATCAATTCAGTCCCCGTGCTGGTCAGGCAGTTGGCTCATCACCATTTATGGAGCGCCCACTGCATGCACGGCACTGCCCCGGGCACAAGGGCAGGAGGTGGAGTGTCAGGGACCTGCCTCGCCACGTCCGTCAGCTGGAAGGAGACTTGTAAACACATAAATCGGAGGGCAACGTGATACGGCTGTTCTGGAGGTATCCACGGTGCTGTGGGAGCACAGAAGAGGGGTGATTAATTTCGTTTTGGGGCTGGAGGAGTCTTTGCAGAGGAGGTGACATTTGAGCTGGACTTTGAAAGACGAGCTCTCCACAGAACTAAATCTGGACCGGGTGCCAAGAGAGTCAGCCTCGAAAATCAATCCGGCCGCCCCGGGGAGGGGCAGTGGGCCTCAGGCTGGCTTCCCGCAGGCTCCTGCCTGGAGGAGGGAATGGCCTCAGCTTCTGCCAGCTCTGGGAGCCCAGGGGCCCCCTGGGGGCCACCCCAGGCCAGCGAGCTCCAGCTGCCCCCACCGCACCGCCCAGCTGCCCCTCACTTCCAGATCAGAGCTCCCAGCTCCAAGCCAACTCCCCAGTCTCCACCCCCCAGAAGGCAACTTGCATTTGCTTTCTCCAAGAATAAAAATAACCATGATTGCTTTTAGATTACATCCTTCCTTTGCGGAGCGCTTTACAGATTTCAAGGGAGAAGAATGCTGAGGACCGGTCGACCTGGTGACCTTGGGCTGATCCTTTCATTTCTCACACCTCAGTTTCCGAATCTGTAAAGTGGAGTAACAGAGTTGCTATGGGAACGAAATGACCCACAGATGTGAGGTCTTTAGAGCTTGAGGGGCCGGACAGTGGCCGCTGGGCAGTGAGTTCCGGGGGCCCCTCCCCAGTCTGCGCTGGCCATGCACCCAGCTACTTTGTGATCCCGGCAGGGTCTGCAGGAGGTCTGCCTGGATTTGAATCCTGGCTCAGCTACCTGGGTGCTGACCATGTGACTTCCCGCCAGTGCCTTACCCCCCTCAAATGGGGGGGGGGTAGTCACGCCCTCCGTAGCGGGTGGAGAGGCTGAGCAGGCAAGACGCACTCAGCAAGCATGAGCTGCTTTTGTTAACAACACCCACTTTCCTGGCACCTGGGTCCCCAATGAGGCTGTGACCTTCTGGAAGTCTGGGACACATCTTGCTGGTCCTGGCGTTGCTGGCAGTCTGATTCTCAGTAGCCCTGGGCCGGCTCGCAGCAGTGGCTCCTGCCAGTGGGGCTGCACCAGTGGCCGCTTCCCGCAGACCCCGTTGTGCCCCGTCCCTGCCACCCCCACACCCTCTCCTCATCTCCCATCAGCGTCAGCTGAACCGCCGTTGGGACAGGATTCTGGTCACCCTTTCCTCCCAGAACACACTGTACACAAGTCTGTGATTTCCCCTGGATATCTCTATAATTTTCTCAAGGCAGACCGAGCCGAGGAGGAACGTGTTTTCAGAACTCTGCAGAATTGCTGATGTTATTTTCCAATTGTTGGCAGCAAGGACTCCACCAAAATACTCAAGGTCAAGAGACCAGCATGGTTCTAGGCAATCTGTACCTCTTAAAACAGTGACAAATATGTTATTTAATTTTAATGAGCTTTTTTGCATCTCAAATCTAATTACAGCATTATCAAGTACTGCTTTGAACTGCAGGTGGCTTCTCATTACGTGTGCGAAGCCTGCCATGAGCATTTTTCGTGAATACTAATAACTGCTTAATTTTACTATCCGCTAAAAAAATAATAAAAACTTTCAGCAACTTATAAGGCTGGGCTGTATAAAGCATCTGTGGAGGGTGAGCCCACAGCCTTGCAGCTTAATTAAAAAAAATAAATACTGTATGTGGCCACCCTGGAGGCTGGCGGCCCAGGGAGCTGCAGAGGCGAGGTGGACGCAGGCTGGGAGAAGCCGTGATCCGTGCACGTCTGGGAGGTTCGGTTTTATTGCAGGCTTATTGCATCACATTCAAATTTCCCAATTTGCTTGCAGTTCAGAGAGAATGGTTCCGTCAACAGATTTTCTGGGTGAAGGACTTCGGTAATAAGCCTGGAGCTGGAGGTCCCCGAGGACACGCTCCAGAAATATGTTGTGCGGACAGGTCCAGGGAGATGCCTGCAAATCATCACGGAAGCTGTCGGGGAGGAGAGGCCGCTGCCTCCCGGCGGGGCTGCGAGCGGAGAGGGGGGAGGCGGTCTGTCCAAGGCTGTGCACTCCCAGAAGGGTGTAGCTACCCAAGGCCACACCGGGACTCTGGCCGATGCGTGTGTGCAACATCTGGGGTTTGGGTGGTGGTCACTTAGTTTGAAAATTGTTAACGCTGAACTGAACCTTTCAAGGCAGCCTCCAGGCGTGCACCTTCCCTGCGGAGGGGGTCCCGGAGGGCACGCTGGTGCGGATGCTTTCATCCTGGGAGACTCAGCATCTTCCATGCTGGGGGACACGTCTGCTCATGGCTTAGTTCACACACGCCCGTACCCTGCTTTGCGGGGCGTTCCGGGAACACGTTGGCTGTCCCTGTGCAGACAGGCGGTGCTGGTGGCCCAGCCACACTGCCTTCTCCTTCCGACTTCCTGTAGACCATCGCCTCGGCAATCTTTCCTCAAGTCCAAGCTCTGCTGATGCCCAGCTTAGCAGTTGCAGAGGCTCAGCTGGCCCCAAGCCCTGCATTCCTCCTGCCTCTGCTGGGGAGAATAATGGCCCCCTGAAGATGTCCCGTCATACTTGTTATGTGATGTCATGTTACATAGCAAACAGGAATGAAGGCTGTACAGTGCAATCACACGGGTCCTCAAGGAAGAAAGACGCAGAAGAGGGTCAGAGAAAGCAGACATGAACAGGGCTCCACCCTCCATTGCTGGCCCTGGAGATGGAGGGAGGGCCCACAAGCCAATGAATGCTGGCACCTCTAGAAGCTGCCCTGCCCACACCTCAAATTATGCCCCATGAGATGATCAGACTTTTGACTCAGAGCTAGAAGGCAATAAAAACATGTAGCTCTGGCAGGTGTGGCTCAGTGGATTGAGTGCTGGCCTATGAACCAAAGGGTCACCGGTTTGATTCCCAGTCAGGACACGTGCCTGGGTTGTGGGCCAGTTCCCCAGTTGCAGGCATGAGAGAGGCAACCACACATGGATGTTTCTCTCCCTCTCTTTCTCCCTCCCTTCCTATCTCTCTCTCAAAATAAATGAATAAAATAAAATATTTACTTTATTTTAAAAATGAATTAAAATAGCCCTGGCTGGTAACACAGTGGATAAGGTGCCAGCCTGCAAACTCAAAGGTCACTGGTTTGATTCCCCAGCCAGGGCATATTATGAGGTTGCAAGCCACGTCTCCAGCCACGTCCGTAGCTGGAGGCAGGTGAAAGGCAACCAGACATTGATGTTTCTCTCCCTTTCCTCTCTTTCTCTCTGGAAATAATAAATAAAATCTTTTAAAATAAACAAATAAATAAAGCAACATAAAAGTCTGTGGTCCTTTGCTCTGGCAGTGCCAGGAGCGGGCTGGGCTGCAGAGGGCTGAGCGACACAGGTGGCAGGGCCTCCCACGAACGCATCACTAGTCAGGTTGCCAACCGTGGCCAGAATGGGTGAGGCAAGAACACTTTCAACAGCCTGCCAGCCCTTACCCTTCTCAGAGAACAAACAGGAAGTGAACCTCCATCACCCCCACTGAACTGTGTGGTTTTCTGGCTCCCAGACCGGCATTCAAGGCACCTGCGGCCTCAGGGCCCTTGTTTGGGGTCCTGGTGAGCTTGGGGGCGGCCGCTACTGGTGCAGCAAGACTGTGGACGCTCCCCAGGCCCCTCAGAGGCCGTGCCGCCCGGACCCTGGCTGCCAGGGCCCCCGTGTGGGGCTCAGACAAGGCCTCACCTGAAGGCAGGAGAGAATCCTGGGTTCGGCCTGTCAAATGGACGACCTGCCACCGCGGCCCCACAGACAGAGGAAGTAATGGGCCAGCACCGAGCCCCTTGTCTCTGCGAGGGGACAGTGGCTTCCACGGAGAACGAAGTTTCCCTCCTCACCGGGCCACCCCCGGTGCTCCCTCTCAAGCCCATTAAGCCCAGTTATCACTCGCACGACTGCCACACAGGTACCGTTGCCACCGACAAGTTCATTTCAGAGAATTTATAGCCTAATTGTGCAGCTGTTGCCTTTGGAGTCAGTTTTAAGAGATTGTTACACAAGCCGTGTCATAATTTAGTCATGTTTTCATCTCACGACTGTACTGTAATTACTGTTGCCAACAGCGAATGGTAAACAGAGGGTGAGGGGGACGAGACAAACAGCACTCTCGGGCCATGGCACAGAGGAAGGGGTGGTACCCAGGGCCTGTGTGCCCTGTGGGAACGTCTCCACAGACCCGCAAGACCTTCAGATTGACCTGAACTCCAAGCGCAGGGCATGCGCCTGGGTGAGCACCCGGCGAAGGTAAGGGGCAGGGTACCACCCAACTCCCAAATTCCTACCAGGGGCCGGCACAGAGTGGACTCCAGGGCCAGAACTCGGCAGGACCCCTGGATGGTTTTGGGCTCAAGAACTTGGAGTCCCAGGCAGTGTGCCTTGACCAGAGTAGGGTCTCAAGTCAAACAGTGGCTGCCCTGTGAGGCCCTGCGGCAGCACCACCTCACACAGAACGTGCTGGAACTACAGCTGCAGACATGCCCTGAGCCACTTCCTGGGACTTGAGACCCCCCCTCCCCCAACCACTGTCACCTGGAGGGTAGTGCAGAGCTCTGTATGGTCTGAGGGTAGTGCAGAGCTCTGTGTGTGATCTGAGGGTAGTGCAGAGCTCTGTGTGTGGTCTGAGGGTAGGTGAAGAACTCTCTGTGTGATCCGAGGGTAGTGCAGAGCTCTGTGTGTGGTCTGAGGGTAGGTGAAGAACTCTCTGTGTGATCTGAGGGTAGTGCAGAGCTCTCTGTGTGTGATCTGAGGGTAGTGCAGAGCTCTGTGTGGTCTGAGGGTACTGCAGAGCTCTGTGTGATCTGAGGGTAGTGCAGAGCTCTGTGTGTGATCAGAGGGTAGCGCAGAGCTCTGTGTGTGGTCTGAGGGTAGTGCAGAGCTCTGTGTGATCTGAGGGTAGTGCAGAGCTCTGTGTGATCTGAGGGTAGTGCAGAGCTCTCTGTGTGGTCTGAGGGCAGTGCAGAGCTCTCTGTGTGTGGTCTGAGGGTAGGTACACAACTCTCTGTGTGATATAAGGGTAGTG
>PVIW01005972.1:0-95518 GCA_004026585.1 Noctilio leporinus
TGAACAAAACTAACAACAACCAACACAGAACCAAGTACATGAATACAAGGAATAGGCCTGCAGTGGTCAGGGGAACGGGGTAGGGGGGAGGGAGAGGTAGAGGCAAAGATGGGGAGCAGCTTAGACAAGAACCTAGTATAAAGGAACCATGGACATGGACGGCAGGTGGGGTTGACTTTGGGGGGAATGGGTGGGTGGGTGGGGGGACAGAGGGGAGCAAAAAAGGGATGGATGTAACACAACAGCAATAAAATTAAAAATAAATAAATAAAAATAAATTGCTTTCAAAAAATTTCTATTAGAGATATTTTGGTCTAGTTTATTTCATTTCTTGTCCCTAAAAAAAAAAAAAATCTCATCTCTACTGGGCTGGTTTGGCTCAGTAGACTGGCACCAGCCAGTGAACTCAAAGGTCCAAGATTCGATTCCCCAGCAGGGCACATAATCACGTTGAAGCCAGGTTGTAATCCAGGTCCTTAGCTGGAGGCAGGTGAAAGGCAACCATACATTGATGCTTGTCTCCCTTTCTTCCTTCTTCCCTGTCCTTCTCTCTGAAATTAATGAATAAAATTATTTCTTTAAAAAAATCTCATTTCATAATTATCCTTCCCGGGTCCTACCTACATTTACTTGGTTATAGGCAGACTTCTTCTGAGCTAAAAATAAAATAAACAATCTCGATTTCCATTCCCAAAAGATTTAGTCTTCTTTATTCTTGAATTCTGCAGTGTTCAATATGGTAGCAACTTAAAATGTGGCTAGCTCAAATTGCAATATACTATAAAGTATATTCTGGATTTTAAAGAGTGAATACAACAAATTTAAAATACAGCAATAGCTTATATAATTATTACATGTTAAATGATTATTTTAGATAGGTTGTAGTAAATTAAGCATTTTCTTTTTTAAAAAATTTATTTTACTCTGGAATTCTATTTTTATGAAATATATCATGGAAATGGTGTATTGCAAAATTTACTTTCATGAAAGCTGTCCTAGAGACAGTGCCAAACCCACAGTAAGATATGAATTTGGTTTCTGAGTCATAGCTCAGAAACTTAATGCAACTCAACTTTATTTTAAGCTACAATTTTTTGTTTTGGAGTTTTCCATCTAAGATAATATGTATATAGTATACACCCACAAACAAGCATATATTTTGTAACAGTGACTAAGAAAGATACCACGTATTTTATGTAATATACACCCACATTTTCCTAGTTCTTTTTCCTTAACTGTATTTGATTTTTCTGTTATTGAAAGTAACTTGATTTTCCCAATTTAGAAAATAATTCCAATCTAAGAAAACTTAAACTGTAGTAATGCAGATACAACAAGAATACAAAACTGTACATTAGTAAAATCTATCTTTACAAGATTATTTTAAAGCATTCATAAATTAAAGTTGGTTCTTATTCATTCAGCTACCCTATGTTTTTTGAATGGTGCATTTAATCCACTTACATTCAAGGTTATTATTGATAGGAACTTACTCATTGTCATTTTCCCTTTTGTACCTGTGTTTCTCTCCATTTCTTCATTTTCCTAAACCAGGCCCTTTAGTATCACTTGCAATGCTGATTTAGTGTAGATGTATTCTTTTAGCCTTCTTTTGCTTGGGACACCCCTTATTTCACCTTCCATTTATAATGAGAGCCTTGCAGGGTAGAGTAGTCTTAGTTGTTGGCCTTTGTTTTTCATTGCTTGGAATATTTTTTGCCATTCCCTTCTGGCTTGTAGTGTTTCTGTTGAGAAACCAGCTGATGCCTTTATCAGAGCCCCCTTGTATGTTACTAGCTGTTTTTCTCTTGCTGCGTTTAGGATTCTCTCTCTGTCTTTGAAATTTGCCATTTTAATTATGATGTGTCTTAGAGTGGGTCTGTTTGAGTTCATCTTCATTGGGACCCTCTGCTGAATTTGAACAACATTTTCACTCATTAAGTTAGGGAAATTTCTGTCATTATTTTTCAGACAGGTTTTCTATCCCTTGCTACTTTTCTTCTCCTTTTGGCATTCCTATGATACTGCATTTCATGTTGTCCGGCTGCTCTCTTAAAACTCCTTCATTCTTTTTCATTCTTTTTTTCATTTTGTTGTACTACCTAGGAACTTTTTTCTATGTTGCCCTCCATCTCACTGATCCAATCCTCTGCTTTTTCTAGCCTACTTTTGATTACTTCTACTGTGCTCTTCAATTCGGAAATTGTATTCTTCATTTACTCCTGGCTCTTATTGGTGGTTTCTATGTCCTTTTTAATGCTGGTGTAGTTCTCAGTAAGTTCCTTGTAGCTTCCCTGGAGTTCTTCATAGTTTCTCTGAGCTTGCTGAGCTCCTTGAGCTTCTCTATCATCATCGTTTTTAATCCCATGTCTGATAGTGTGCTTGCCTTTATTTCATTTAGCACTCTTTTGGGGATCCCTTCTTTCCTTTTGATGAGAGTTTGTTGCTTTGTTTCCCCATTTAAGGTGACTATCCTTGTTTATTTTTTCTTCTTAAATTGGTCTGCTTTGACTTTCTGACTTCATGTTATGACCTTCTGTGGTGTAGAGGTGCACTTTCTTTACTTCCTGTATCTGCCCCTGGTGACATCAGCTTGTGTCTCAGTCTGAGCCTAGGCAGCCTGTTGGAGCATATCAGAAATCCACTGTCTTTGTCTGTCTCCTTCAGTTTTTAATCCAGTTAATCTGTGATCAGCTGTCAAATATAGGCACCACTAGGTGGGAAAGATTAATTCATTTGTAATCCAATTGATCTGTGATCAGCCACCAGATTTAGGCACTGCTGGGTGGGCTGATTAATTCCTGTGAGCAGGGCTATGGGCTTCCCTCAGGCTATGGCCACTGGAAGAAGTCTGCTGTATGAAGGATAGGTCAGCAGTGGAACCTCATAGGCTGCTCCCTCATTTCTCTTCTCTTTAAGTGTCTCTAGCCCACTCTGCCTCGCCTCCGCTGGAAAACAGGGTAAATGGGTGCCAATCTATTTTTGTGCTTGGTCCCTTTAAAAACTCCATCTCTCTTTCAATCCAGGTGTAGCTGGTGGCTTTTTACTTTTAACAACTGGATGCTGTTTTACTCTCAGCTGTGTTGCTGTAGGCTGGGAAGCCCAGCAGGAGGTTTAGAACCCACCTTTCTCAGGTAGAACCTCCGGCTGCTGAGATATTACTCCATCCCTTCTGATGCCACCCATAGGAGCCCTGCCAGCCCTCTCACATTTCTGCACTTCCTCCCAGTCATGTTGTGATCATGTGGCCTCTTCTGTACTGTCTGTGGTTATAAGGCTTCTCTCCAGCTGGTGTTCTGTTGGTTATTCTGGATGATTTCTCCCCAATTAAGTTGTAATTCCAGATTGGCCTGGGGGGAGATTGATGTAGCTCCACTTACTCCTCCGCCATCCTGGTTCCAGTATGGACATTTTAATGATGTTAATTGTTTTAATCCATGAATATGGTATATGCGTCCATTTATTTGTTTCTTCCTTAACTTTTTAATTCAGTTTTCCCATTACAGGTCTTTCACCTCCTTGGTTAAGTTTATTCTTAGGTACTTTATTTTCTTGTTGCTATAGTGAGATTTTCCCCCTAGTTTCTGTTTCTGATATTTCATTGTTGGTGTATAAAAATCCCTTCAGTTTCTGAATTTTCACTTTGTATCTTGCTATTTTGCCAAATTCACTTATTTCATCGAATAGTATTTTGGTGGAGCCTATAGAGTTTTCTATGTACACTATCACATCATCTGCAAATAATGACAGTTTTATTTTCTCCTCTCCAATTTGAATGCCTTTTATTTCTTTTTATTATCTTATCAATGTGCTTAGAACTTTTAATATTAGGTTGAGTAAAAGTGGTGAAAGCAGACATCCTTGTCTTGTTTCTGATCTTAGAAGTAACACATTTAGTTTTTGCTTGTTGAGTAAGATGTTGACTTTAGGTTCCTAGTAACTGGTTTTTATTATGTTGAGGTATGCTCCCTCTATTCCCACTTGGTTGAGGGTTGTATTTTTTATCATAAATAGGTGATGTACTTTATCAAATGCTTTTTCAGCATCTATTGATATGATCGTATGATTTTTTATCTTTCCTTTTGTTTATGTGGTTTATTAGATTTATTGATTTGCAAATACTTTACCATCCTTGTATCCCTGGGAGAATCCCACTTGAACATGATATATGATCTTTTTTAATGTATGGCTGAAGCCAGTTGGCCAAAATTTTGTTGAAAATTTTAGCATCTATGTTCATCAGCAATATTAGCTTGTACTTTACTTTCTTTGTTGTGTCTTTACCTAGTTTTGGAATTAGGATAGTATTGATTTCATAGAGTTTGAAAGTCTTCCTTCTTGAATTTTTTGAAATAGTTTGAGATGGATAGGAATTAGTTCTTCCCTAAATGTTTCATAAAATTCACCCATGAAGCCATCCAGTCCAGGGCCTTTGAGTGCCAGGAGTTTTTTTGTTTGTTTGTTTTTTATTTGTTTGATTGATTGTTTGTTTTTGATTACTGCTCCAATTTCACTAGTTGTTATCTGTCTGTTGAGGGTTTCTGCTTATTCTTGATTTGGTTTTGGAAGATTGTTTCTAGAAATGTATCCATTTCACCCATGTTGTCAAATTTCTTGGCATATAGTTTTTTGTAGTAATTTCTGAAAATCTTTTGTATTTCTGTGGTATCAGCTGTGATTTCTCCTCTTTAATTTCTGATTTTTCTTATTTGGGCCCTTTCTATTCTTTCCTTGATGAGTCTGGTTAAAACCTTGGTGGTGATAAGCTCCTTTAGCTTTACCTTGTCTGGGAAGCACTTTATCAACTCTCCATTCTAAATGATAGCTTTGCTGGATAGAGTAATCTTGGTTGTAGGTCTTTGCTTTTTGTCACTTTGAATACTTCTTGTCTGCAAAATTTCTTTTGAGAAATCAGCTGATTTTATAGGTAACTTTTTTTCTTTTCTCTTGATGTTTTTAAGATTCTTTCTTTATCCTTAACATTTGACATTTTAATTATGATGTGTCTTGGTTTGGTCCTCTTTGGGTCCAACTTGTTTGAGACTCTGTGCTTCCTGGACTTGTATGTCTATTTCCTTCACCAAATTAGGGAAGTTTGTGTTCATTATTTTTTCAAATAAATTTTCAATTTCTTGCTCTTTCTCTTCGCCTTCTGGCATCCTTATGATTCAGCTGTTGGCACATTTGGAGACATCCCAGAGGTTCCAAAGCCTATCCTCTTTTTTTTTTTTTTTTTTTTTTAATTCTTATTTCTTTTTGTTCTGGCTGAATGTTTATCTCTTCTTCATGTTCCAAATTGCTTGTTTGAATCTCGACTTTTTTACCTTCTCTGTTTGTTCCTGTGGATTATTCTCTATTTTACTTAGTATAATCTTCATTTCTTCCTTTATATTTTTGCCTTACTCAAGAAGTTCTCTAAGAATCCTTATCAACAATGTTTTGAATTCTGCATCTGATAGGCTATTTCCATTTCACTTAGTTATTTTATTGGGGTTTTGTTCTATTCTCTGATTTGGGCCATATTTTTTTGTATCCTTAATTTAGTAGCCTTTCTGTGTTTGTTTCTGAGTAGTAGGTAGAGCTGTTTTTACTCCTAGAGTGGGTAGGTTTGAGTACATTCTAAGACAATACTGGCCCTTTAAGCTGCAAAAATCCTGAAGTTTCTTCTGCCAAAAGAACCCACACTGGCTTTTATAGCCAGAGGTAACAGGGGCCTATGTTCCCAGGGATGAAAACTTGGATTATGTGATCTGGCTGGGGCTAGGATCACTCACTCCCATGTGTCCCACTGCTGCTGCTGCCACTGCCACTTTTCAATACCACACCACCTCTCTCCCCATCTCTGTGACTCCACCCCTTCTACCCATCTGGATGAATGTGTCTTCTTTAAATCCTTGGTTTTCAAAATTCCATACAGCTCAACTTTCTGATAATCTGGGTGTTATTAGCTTCAAGATCTGGTTATAATTCTTTCTATGGTTACATGAGGAGATGAAATGTGTCTACCACTTTTTAAAAAAGATTTTATTCATTTATTTTTTAGAGAAAGGGGAAAGAAGGGAGAGAGAAACATAATGTGTAGTTGCCTCTTACCTTTCACATTGCCCCAGTTGGGGACCTGGCCCACAACCCAGGCATGTGCTCAGAACAGGAATTGAACCAGTGACCATTTGGTTCACAGGTCAGTGCTCAATCCACCAACCCACACCAGCCAGAGCATGTCTCCCATCTTGTCTGGAAGTTAACATTTATCTTTAACATTATTTGTAGATTAGGGGAAAATAACAGAGGAATTGTTCTTGGCACTTTGCTCTTTTTTGTGCTTGTTGAATTTGAACTCAAATTAAGGATTTTTATGACAACAAAATGAAGGATTTTGTTTTAATTTCATCATAGACATTGGTGCTACATCCCCTGCATGTGTGGCACACAATCTTGCTGGAATTAGATGTGTTACTGTGTATTTAACTAAATGACAATTTCAAAGACCCTCATTGACTAGGTGCCCTTTCTCTGAAGTGATATTTAATTAGCTCTTGGAAAGATACCTTTAAAATACACACACACACACACACACACACACACACACACACACACACAATTACCAGTAGTAAAATAAACATTGAGCACTATCAAAATATGGTATGAGTATTCAATTTTTATGAGTTATTATCACCAACTGCTAATGTAGCTATTACTAAAGTATTCCAGTTGAGAGAGAGAGAAATTGTGATCTGTGTTTTCCAAAGACCTTATCAAGTCTATAATATTTCAAATGTTTCACAGACTATATACAAACATTGCAAAGGCAAAAAGTTGTGTTGGGATTGCTGCTTTCAAAGCTCACTATATAAACTTCCAAGACACAGGCACTGTATCTCTTAGTAGACTTTTAAAACCTTAGGACATGCTCTACTGTCAGTGTGCTTTTAGTATTGATATGTTAGCACATGAACTCTAATTACAGTTAAAACACTAATCCTAGATACTAAACTCCAATCTCTCAGCTTCCAGATCCATTGCAGAAATTGGCCAAAAGTGAAGGCCAGAGAATTTTAAGGGAAAATAAAATTCTGAGGGATACAAGATCCTGTCCATCTTTTGCTTAAATGGTTTTTCATGATCCTAAAAATCTTTAGGATACATCCTTACCTGATCCTGCACAATCTTACAGCTTCCTAGTTCATGCTGCACCCATTTTTTCTTAGCTCACTATTCTTCAGCTATATTAGCTTTCTCCCACCACAGAAACTTTGCTCATATAGCTGCCCCTGGTCCACAGCCTTTCTAACACTACTCATCCTTCAAGTGACAGTGTAAATGTCAAGTACTCAAAAGTTCATCTTCAACACTCAAACTAGATAGTTTGTTCCCTATATAGTGTGATCTGATAGGATCCTAAACTCTTTCATAATATATACCACAATTGCAGCTATATTTCTATCTATGCAATTAATAACTTTTAATAGCCTCCTCTCCTAGGCTTTAAGCTCCAGATTCCTAGTACTGTGTCTATCACAGTCTCAATAAATATTTGGTAACTGAATGAATAAAATGAAAAAGGATATATAAGTCAGTCCCATAAGCTACCTCAATACTTTACATCTCTAAGAGCCCCTTTTACCAATATTGTAATTTTTCATTTCTTAATCTGTCAACCCCATTTAATTGTTTGAGCTTTAGGCAGAGTCCTTGTCTGCCTTTAAGCATAGCTCAGGGGCCAGCAAATATGCATTAGCTTGAAGATAAACTGCTTGAAAACAAAGTGGGGGAAATATGCAGACAGAGTGGATGACAAGAAGGAAGGAGGTAAGATGGGCATGTGTTAGGAATAAAAAATAAATAAAGGATAGAGTTACTAAGGTTTCAAAAGATGATCATAGTCAGATAATTATTAGTAGGTCCTTAAATCAAGTTAGATGAAATCTAAATGCAAGAAGAAAAATGTATCATTAAATTTTTTCTTTGGAAAAAAGAAAGGTTTATGCAACCCTGATGGAATACATGCCAAACAAATGTGGCATGCTGACAGCATAGTTTAAATAATACTGATTAAAAGAATTTTTATAAAGATAAACAGAAGGTTAAAGTTCCTGCCTTTAATATGCAAATGATTAATAATGTTAATTCCAGATCAATACTTTCTTAGGGGAAAAATAAATGATTAAAAGGCATTTTAAATTGTTAGAAACCAATGTGTTACTGCTGGTATCAATGATTCTTAGGGAAATTTGTGATGTCACTTGCTTTGTACAAAATAAGGACCATCTGTAGGTGGCACAGACCAAAAACTAATGACAAACTGCTCACATGCAAAATTCAGACTTGCTGAAGAGGACCTATTGGACAGACCCAGATTGTTAGGCTAAATTATTAGTTCATCTTCATTGCAAGTGTGAAAAGATGTTGCATTTTGCAAGATGGTATTCAGCCAGCCTGATTCTTAGCTGAAAGAACCTCACTCAAAGCATTGTTACAATGTCAAAGCTTTCAATACATGCTACTGATAGTTTAGTGTTGATATTCTGCATTTTTGTAAGACGTGTTCAATATGCATTTGGCTATATTCAATAAATAGTTCTCACCCAAAAGTCTTCAGTTATCTTATATTTTATACTTTAATTTATACTTATTTACCTAAGACTATATTTGTTCACTCTCAGAGGAGATGAAGGTTACTAATCTGCTTCGACTCCTTGGTTCTTTATTTCTAGATCATATACCTTTATTGACAATCCTATGCTTTGTGTAGGAAAAGACTGAATGAAATTTATTAGTGTTTCATTGACATTCAAGAAAAGATGTTCAAATATCTTTGTTTGACAGAGCCTCTTAAGTCAAGTCCAGTGAGCTTAATATAATAGTCAGATTTTAGGCAAAAGCAGACGAAAGCTAGCTAAACTCTGCATGTAGCAGCAGATGGTAACAATGAGCTGGATTTGGAATGTACTATGTAAGGAGCCACATCTGAATCCTAGGTCATAAGACTATCTCTCACACAGAAGCTGGTAACCATAAATTAAGCAAGATTCTTCTTTTTTCTTCACCACACTTTATGTTCAATCTAATTCCAATCCCATTCATTTCACTTCCAAAATACATTCTGCACTCACTACCTGAGCTATTACAATGGTCTTCTATCTGGGCTATTGATTTAGATCTTTAGTTTAATTCATGCTCCAGGGATCTTTTAAAAACACAAATCTGATCATATCACTCTCAATGATTTTCCTTGTACATAGAGTAAAGCAAAACTCTTTACACTGATCTAAAACACCTTGTCATCTTCCCAAACTCATCTTGTGCCGACTTTCTTAATATTTATTTTCAACTTAAAGTTAAAGTTCATTGTCTTGGCTCATGTGACTCGGTTGATTGATTGAAATGTTATTCCATTAACCAAAAGGTTGCAGGTTCAATTCTCCTGATCAGGGTGCTAATGGGAGGCAGCCAGTCAATGTTGCCCTTTCATGTAGATGTTTCTCTTTCTCCCATACCCTTCCTCTCTCTCTCTAAAAGCAGTGTAAAACTGTCCCCAGTTGAGGATTTAAAAAAAAAAGTCATTTTATTAACATCCTGGTGTTAACATCCCCACTCATCCTGTATCAACTACCTGGGTCAGTAAGTGTGGCAATTTTTTGGATGAAGCCCAGCTCCTGTTGGCTTCAGAGATCAGAAAAAAAAAAAAAAAAACATAGGACCTTATTTTATTTTATTTTTTATTTATTTATTTTTTCAATGTATGGTTGCCTTTCACCTGCCTCCAGCTACAGACCTGGCTGGAGACCAGGCTTGTAACCTTGTTATGTGCCCTGGCTGGAGAATCAAACCAGCAACCTTTGAGTTCCCAGGCCGGCGTCTTATCCACTGTGCTATCCAGCCAGGGCTAGTACCTTATTTTAAATGAGAGGGGATCCACTAGAGCATCTTGGTTAAGGTATCATCTGTTCTGGTTTCCAAGGTAAGCAGTTCACTCTGGCTCTGGTGGAAAACAGAATGTAAGGAAGCCAAAATGGCAGCAGGTGAGATCCACTCAGCATCCAGTAAGGTCTTTACACCCAGTGCCACACTCAAAACTAATGGGAGAGCAGTACTTGGTTGTTGAATTAACAAATTAAAAAAGAGGAATTAGTAAACAATAGAACCAAAGAACACGTCAAACCAGGGATGACTTATAGCCCATAGAAACTCACCCACATCCATTTTTGACCCTTCGAGTCAGAAATCAGGACAACTGACCACAGACGGCTGTTCTGGATGTCAGCCAGCCCTGTGTTTATATATCAGGCAGAGTGCACTTTATGATTAATCTTAATCCTCCTGCCACATGTAGAAGTAAATCATCTAAACGTTTTACTCAGGAGAGGAAAGATGGTAAATGATCTCTCCAATCAGCCCCTTTAAACTTTTTAAACTTCTTTCAATTTCCAAACCCACGCAATTAAGTGGAACTAAATGGTGGTAAACAAATGCCCTATTTCTGCCTGTGAGATCTTGGAGATGACCCCTGTATGTGTCAACAGACAAGATTGTAACACAGACATGATCTCTACCCTCCTTCTTGCCTTCTCTTCCAACTCTGCAAGACACAAATTGCCCAGGTTAAAATATGAGACTGCTGTGGTCTTGTCCACTTGAGACCTCACACACTTCCTTTTTCTTTACTGAGCCTTGCCTTTTCACTCTTGGCATGGATGCTTCTCCCTGTTTGCAGATTTCCTTCCAGGGTCCATCTAAATGGCAAGCTTCTTTGATCTATAGCCCAGTCAAAGGTGGTATCTATATTTCCAACATCCAGCATTGGCCACCTCCCTGTTGACATTAATCTTCTGTATTGGCCAGGTCTAGACAATAGGGTTTGGAGAATGTTAATCTAAAGGTTCACCAGACACCAAGCTGTAAATCTGCCCTGAGGTAGGTAGACTTATGGCATTTGCTATTTGATTCTCTCAGAATACTCTAGGCTCTGTTTGATCCTGCACTGCCTTTGCCCTTAGAGATTGAATTACTCACAATGCTGAAATTCACTTTCTGCAGAGCATCTCATATCAGCAAAGCTGAGAACGAGCACAAAAGCTTTAGAAATTGAGTCAGAAAACTCTAGGGGAGGCATTGTAGAGATAAGATATTGAGTTGTTTTAAGGAGCTTTGTTTTCCAATGGAGTAAAGCAAGGGAGATGTTTTTCATTTCATAGTCATGTTTCTAATGAGCAATACTGAGATTTTTTTCTACTTGCTGTATCTATGGGTCCTTTTTAATAAAACCTATGTTGGGGATAAAGCACTCAATTAGAATCCAAATTATAAGGTGCTTACAAGAGAATGCTACCAAAAACTAGATATCTATAGTATATTTTCACAAAATCCAATTGTTAAATAGCAAACCTGATTTCCCTGTATAAGAAATGATAAATTAGGCAATTGTGTCTGCATCATTATATATTGTCTGAAAGCCCAAATGATAAATGATTTCCCTTGCAAAGTGATTTCATATTTTTATTTTGATTTTTGTTCCCCCTGAGATTAACTGGACTGTCAATATGTGTGGCTACAGACTTAAAGATCATTTTCCTCTCTTCCTCTTGTTTTGTTACAGAAATCTTGGACCTGCTAAATAAGTTACATCATTTAACCCTTTCTACTTGGTGTTCCTTAAGAAAATCTCTATTTAAAATTTTGAGCCCTGTCTGGTGGCTCAGTGGATAGGCACCAGCCTGCAAACCTAAGATTGCTAGTTCCATTCCCAGCCAGGGCATATAACCAGATTGCAGGCCAGGTCCGTAACTGGAGGCAGGTGAAAGGCAACAATACATTGATGTTTCTCTCTCCCTCTCTGCCTCTCTCATTCACTCACTCTCCTAAAAATAATAAACAAAATATTTTACAAAATAAAAATAAAGAATTTTGGTCCTATGGACCAACTGAAAGGTTGAGATACTTTCCAGTACTAAAGCTTTGTAAGTAGTAGGCAATCCTCTATACACAGAATGCACAATAAAGTGGCAAAATTTTGGTAAAATAAACAACATACCACAAAAGTGTTATATTTGAAATAAATTTATTCTTATATGTAAATACATAAACGTAGTCACTATTTTTTTAATTGTTCAAAAAAGTCTCCATTTGCTGCAATAATAGACTCGATTCAAGTTAGGAATCTTGAGCATGCTTTAATTAACTTTTCTTTATCCATTGACATCATCATAGTTTTTTTTTTTCTTTCTGTTTTTTAAAAATTTTATGTTGTTGTATTACATCCATCCCCTTTTTGCTCCCCTCTGTCCCCCTCCCATTCCCCCAAGGTTAATCCCACCTGTTGTCCATGTCCATGGTTCCTTTATACTAGCGTTCCTGTCTAAACTGCTCCCCTTCCTTGCCTCTGCCTCCCCCCTCCCCCCAACCCCCTTCCCCCTGGCCACTGAAGGCCTATTCACTGTATTCATATATTTGGTACTGTTTTGCTTGTTGTTAGTTTAGTTCATTATTGTCCTGTAATGGGTGAGATCATATGGTATTTGTCCTTCACTGACTGGCTTATTTCACTAAGCATAATACTCTCCATTCCATCCATGTTGTTGCAAAGGGTAGGAGTTCCTTCTTTCTTTCTGCTGTATAGTATTCCAATGTGTAAAAGTTTTTTGATCCAATCATCCACCAATGGGCACTTAGGCTGTTTCCAGCACTTGACTATTGTAAATAGGGCCGCTATGAACATAGGTGTACATAGGTTCTTCTGACTTGGTGTTTCAGGATTCTTTTTGTATAGTCCAAGTAGTGGAATTGCTGGATCAAAAGGCAGTTCCATTTTTAGTTTTTTAAGGAAACCCCATACTGTTTTCCACAGGGGCTGCACCAGCCTACATTCCCACCAACAGTGTATGAGGGTTCTCTTTGCCCCACATCCTCGCCAACACTTGTTGTTTGTTGATTTGTTGATGATTGCCATTCTGACAGGTGTGAGGTGGTATCTTAATGCAGTTTTAATTTGCATCTCTCTGATGACCAGTGATGTTGAGCATTCTTTCATATGCCTCTGGGCCCTTTGTGTATCTTCCTCAGTGAGTTGTCTGTTCAGGTCCTTTGCCCATTTTTTCATTGAGCTGTCTGTCTCCCTGGTGTTGAGTTGCATTAGTTCTTTATATATTTTAAAGATCAAACCCTTGTCTGAGGTATCATTGGCAATTATGTTTTCCCATACAGTTGGTTCCCTTTGAATTTTGCTGGTGTTTTCTTTAGCTGAACAGAAACTTTTCAATTTGATATAGTCCCATTTGTTGATTAATTCTTTGATTTCCTTTGCCCTTGGTGAAGTATGAGTAAACATATTTTTGCGTAGGATATCCAAAAGTTTACTGCCTATATTTTTCTCCAGGACCTTTATGGTGCCACTGCTTATGTTTAAATCCTATATCTATCTTGAGTTTATTCTGGTGTATGGTGTAAGTTGGTGGTCTAGTTTTATCTTTTTGCATGTTGCTGTCCAGTTCTCCCAACACCATTTGTTGAAGAGACTGTTTTTACTCCATTTGATGTTCCTTCCCCCTTTGTCAAATATGAGTTGACCATAGAGTCCTGAGTTAATTTCTGGGCTCTCTATTCTGTTCCATTGATCTATATGTCTATTCTTATGCCAGTACCAGGTTGTTTCGATAACAGTAGCCTTGTAGTATTGTTTGAAGTCTGGTATTGTGATTCCTCCTACCTTGTTCTTCTTCCTCAAGATTGCAGTGGTTATTTGTGGGTGTTTTTGGCTCCATATAAATTTTTGAAGTATTTTTTCTATTTCTGTGAAGTCTGTCATTGATATTTTAATTGGGATTGCATTGAATATGTACAATATTTTTACCTCCTTAGTTAAATTTATTCCTAGGTACTTTATTTTTCTTGTTGCTATGGTAAATGGGATTTGTTTTCTCGCTTCTATTTCTGTTGTTTCATTATTGGTATACAAAAATGCTTTTGATTTCTAGATATTGACTTTATACCCAGCTATTTTGCTAAATTTGCTTATTAGGTTGAGTAAATTTTTGGGGGAGCCTATCAGGTTTTGTATGTATACGATCATATCATCTGCAAATAATGACAATTTGACTTCCTCCTTTCCAATTTGGATACCTTTGATTCCTTTTTCTTCTCTGATGGCTATAGCTAGAACTTCCAAGACAATGTTGAGTAGAAGTGAAGAAAGTAGACAGCCTTGTCCCCTTCCTGATCTTAGGGGGAAAGCTTTCAGTTTTTGTCCATTAAGTATGATGTTGGCTTCAGGTTTCTCATAGATGGGCTTTATGATGTTGAGGTATGCTCCCTGTATTTCCATTTTGCTGAAGGTTTTTATCATAAATGGTTGCTGTAGTTTATCAAATGCTTTTTCAGCATCTATTGATATGATCATATGGTTTTTGTCTTTCAATTTGTTGATGTGGTGTATTCCATTTATTGATTTACGAATGTTGTACCATCCTTGCATCCCTGGGATGAAGCCCACTTGATCATGGTGTATTATTTTTGTAATGTACTGCTGAATCCGATTGGCCAATATTCTGTTGAGAATTTTAGCATCTATGTTCATCAGAGATATTGGCCTGTAGCTTTCTTTCTTAGTTGTGTCTTGCCCTGGTTTTGGGATTAGAATAATATTGGCCTCATAGAAAGAGTTTGGGAGTATTCCCTCTTCCTGTATTTTTTGGTATAGGTTGAGAAGGATAGGAGTTAGTTCTTTAAATGTTTGGTAAAATTCACCTGGTTCGGGGCTTTTGTGCTTTGGGAGATTTTGGATTACTTCTTTAATTTCACTAGTTGTTATTGGCCTATTCAGGCTTTCTGCTTCTTCTGGGTTCAGTTTTGGTAGATTATACCTTTCCAGAAATGTGTCCATTTCATCCAGGTTGTCATATTTTTTGTCATATAGTTGTTTGTAGTAATTTCTTACAATCTTTTGTATTTCTGATGTATCAGTTGTGATTGCTCCTCTGTCAGTTCTGATTCTGTTTATTTGGGTTCTCTCTCTCTCTTTTTTGATGAGTCTGGATAAAGGCTTGTCAATTTTGTTTATTTTTTCAAAGAACCAGCTCCTGGACCTGTTGATTCTTCTAATTGTAGTTTGAATCTCTGAGTTATTTAGTTCTGCTCTGATCTTGACGATTCCCTTCCTTCTACTAGCTCTGGGCTTTGTTTGTTGTTGCTCCTCTAGTTCTTGCAGCTTTATGGTTAGGTTGTTTTTATAAACTTCTCATGACCTTTTTAGGTAGGCCTGTATTGCTATAAATTTCCACCTGAGTATTGCCTTTGCTGTATCCCATAGGTTTTGGGCTGTTTTATGTTCATTGTCATTTGTTTCCAGGAACTTTTTTTATTTCATCTTTGATCTCAATGTTGACCCCTTCATTGCTTAAAAGCATGTTATTCAGTCTCCATGAGTTAGAGAATTTTTGTTTTTTTCCCTTGAGATTGGTTTCTAGTTTCAAGACATTGTGATCTGAGAAGATGCTTTGTATGATTTCAATTTTCCTGTATTTGTGGAAGCTTGTCTCGTGACATACCATGTGGTCTATCTTAGACAATGATCCGTGTGCATTTGAAAAGAATGTGTATTTTGCTTCTTTGGGGTAAAAGACTCTGTATACATCAGTTAGGTCCATTTCCTCTAGAGTGTTGTTCAATGCCACCACAACTTTGGGGATTTTTTGTTTGGAAGATCTGCCCATTGTTGGTAGTGGGGTATTAAAATCCCCTACTATTAGTGTCTGTCTATATCTTTCTTAAAGTCCTCCAAGATTTTCCTTATATATTTTGGAGCTCCTACGTTGGGTGCATATATGTTTACCAGAGTTATTTCTTCTTGATGGATTGTTCCCTTAAGTATTATATAATGTCCTTCTTTGTCCCATTTTATGGCCTTCATTGAAAAATCTATTTTGTCTGAAATAAGTATTGCTACTCCAGCTTTTTTTTCCATGTCCATTTGTTTTATACATTTTTTCCCATCCCTTCATTCTCAATCTGTGTTGATCTTTTGTTCTGAGGTAGGTCTCTTGAAGACAGCATATATGTGGGTCATGTTGTCTTATCCATTCGGATACCCTATGTCTTTTGATTGGTGCCTTTAATCCATTTACATTTAAGGTTATTATTGATTGATACTTATTCATTGCCATTTTCTCCCTTTGTCCCTGTATTCCTCTTTGGCTTTCTCAGTTTCTTCATTTTATTTATTTATTTATTTTTAAAGCAGACCCTTTAGCATTTCTTGCAATGCTGGTTTGGTAGAGATGTATTCTTTTAGTCTTTTTTTGTCTGGGAAGCTCCTTATTTCTTTTTCTATCTTGAATGAGAGCCTTGCTGTGTAGAGTATTCTTGGTTGCAGGCCTTTGTCTACCATTACTTGAAATACTTTTTGCCATTCCCTTCTGGCTTGAATTATTTCTGTTGAATTATCATTTGATAGCCTTATTGGAGCCCCCTTATATGTTATTTGTCATTTCTCTCTTGATGCTTTTAGGATTCTCTCTTTGTCTTTGAAATTAGGCATTTTAATAATAATGTGCCTTGGTGTTGGTCTGTTTGGGTTGATCTTCATTGGGACCCTCTGTGCTTCCTGAACTTGATTAATGTTTTCACTCATCATGTTAGGGAAATTTTCTATCATGACTTTTTTGAACAGGTTTTCCATTCCTTGTTTCTCTTCTCCTTCTGGTATCCCTATGATACAGATATTGTTACGTTTCATGTTGTCCTGTAGCTCTCTTAAGCCCTCTTCAATCTTGTTCAGCCTTTTTTTATTCTCTTGTACTGTCTTGGAGTATTTGTCTACATTAACCTCCAACTCGCTGATCTGATCCTTTGCTTCCTCTAGCCTACTGTTGATTCCTTCTACTGTATTCCTCAATTCAGAAATTGTATTCTTCATTTCCTCCTGGCACTTATTGATAGTTTCCATGTCCTTTTTCATGCTGTTGTAGCTCTCAATAAGTTCCTTGTAACTTCCCTGGAGTTGTTTATAGTTTTCTTGGAGCTGGCTAAGCTCATTGAGCTTCTCTATCATCATTCTTTTAAATTCTTTATCAGATATTTTGTGTGCCTCTGTTTCATTTGGTGGTCTTTCTGGGGATCTTCCTTTCCTTTGGTGATGGACTGATTCTTTTTTTCCCCATTTTGGATGTCTGTTGTTGCTTGCTTTTTTTTTTTTTTTTTTTTTTTTTTTTTTTTTTTTTTTTTTTTTTTTTTTTTTTTTTTTTCCTTTGGATTAATCTGCTTTGCTTCCTTGACTTAGTTGAGTACCCTTCTGTGTTAGATTTGTGGAGTTCAGTGTTGCAGTCTCCCAGATTTTCTCCACTTGTTGTTCTTGGTGGCCTTTATTTGGGCTGTTTGGTTGTATTCTGGATTGGTTGTGTATGTTGCTCCTTTCCTTCCAGTCAAGATACTCTTCTATCCTTTCTCACAGAAATGAGGAGAGGGAGAATCAGAAAGCCTCAAGTATGAGTGAACAGTGTAAGCCTATGTATATAGTTGCCGCATCTGCCTCCATGTTTACCCTTAGTGGTCCCTGATTGGTCCAGGTGGAGCCAGAACCTGTGGGCTTTTAACAGGTAAAAAAAGGAAAAAAAAAGAAAAAAAAATAATAATAAGAAGAAATGGTTTAGATGCCTGTTCACCCTTAATAATTCCTAATTGGTCCAGATGGAGCCAGGACCTGAGGGATTTTAGCAGGAAAATATATATATATGAGGGTTTAGGTGGCTGTTCACCCTTAATGATCCCTGATTGGTCCAGGTGGAGCCAGGACCTGTGGGTTTATAGCAGAGAAAAAATATATATTTTTTTAATTTTAAAAAAGAAAAAGAAAAAATAACAAGAAAAAGAAAAAAATAATAATAATGAAGAAAGGATTTAGTCAGGGGGAAGGGGGTTGGGGGAGGGGGGAGGAAGAGGCAAGGAAGAGGAGCAGTTTAGATAAGAACCTAGTATAAAGGAACCATGGACATGGACAATAGGTGGAATTGACTTTGGGGGGAATGGGTGGGTGGGGAGGGGGACAGAGGGGAGCAAAAAGGGGATGGATGTAATACAACAACAATAAAATTTTTTAAAAAAGAAAGGGTTTAGGTGGCTGTTCACCCTTTATGATCTCTGATTGGTCCAGGTGGAGCCAGTACCTGTGGGCTTTTAGCTGGAAGAAAAGAAAAAAAAGAAAAAGGAAGAAAGAAAAGAGTAAAGAGTTTAGGTAGCTGGGGAGGGGAGGAATACTTAGATTGAGGACTGGGAATGCATTGTAGCCAGAGAGTGAGTAGACTTTAAATCAAGAGTAGGGGGAGGGTCTTGGGTATTTAGGTGGATTGAGATAGGGGAGGATTAAAAATATGTGAGGGTGGGGAGTGGGACAGAGGGGAGCAAAAAGGGGATGGATGTAATACAACAACAATAAAATTTTAAAAAATATGTGAGAAGTAACTTTTGAAAAGGATATGTTAGGGATTAATAGTTCATGTAGCTCTCAGTGTAACTCAGGTGTTTGAGATTAGCAACGATCCATTTCCTGAGTCTGCCTCTTTTTCTTGGTCAGGTCTCTGCAGTCTACAGTCTAGCTGGTCTTGGAGTGGCAGGGCCTATGATTGTCACAGTCAGGGCTGATTCTGAGTGTCAGCCCCCAGGTAGGCTGGGCCTCCAGTCGCCTAGCTGGGTTTTAGGGCTGCTGGTGTCCTGGGGCCCTCCCTTTTCTTCTGTTTGAAGTCCAACAGGGTGCCCCCTCCAACTCCTGGTGAAGGTTCCTGCCTGTGATGGGCACCTGGCACCCCTGTAGGGCGGCCTGCAACCTTGCTGGCTCCTGTGATGACTGGCCCTGCCCCCGCAGCTCCCAGAGGAGGCAGCCTCTGTCTGCCAACAGTGCCCGGGGTCTGCCAACACTGCCCAGCTCCCCTGGGTGAGGGCCAGTCCTCCAACCAGACCATCTCTCCAAGGAGACAGACAACGCCACCTCTGTGATGCATGCCCTCCCTGCATGTCTGCAGTGTGGCCTTTGTTGCCAGCAAAGGGCGGGTCAATTGCCCCAGCTACAAGTTCCCAGCTCACAGTTTGGAGTTTCTGCAGGAGCCTGGGGTCCTGTGTGGGTGCGCAGGGCTGGGCCTTCCCCCTCGCAGGGGCTTCAAGCTGCTGTTTCCCCGGTGGCCCAGCAGCACCGTTTTCAGCCCTCTCACTGCCCTGGCTGGTGCACTTCCCTGCTCCCCCACTCCTGTTCCCCGCAAGAGTCTTCTCCTCCACCTCTGGCCCAGTGAGGAGCTTCCTCTCCCTGTTGCCTGAGCAAGGCTCTCACACAGTCCCTCCCCTGCAGAAGTTCAATTCCTCATTCCTTTTTTTTTTTGCTCTTGCTGCCCACACTTCACCGTTCAGATTTCTAGTCGCCAGGGAGCCTGGAGCTGGCTTTAGTTAAACACGCCCCTCTGGGTAGAGCCGCCACTGCCCAGAGCTGACCTTGGCCCACTGGCAGGTTTGGAACTGTCTCACCTGCTCTCCTGTAAGTCTCTGTTGCCTCTGGGCTGTGCTCCCCTTAGTCCAGATGCTGACCGCTCCAATTCTAATGGACCTGAAGATGTCTCGTGCTCCCTATCCTATCCTCCAGCTGCTCTGGTACTCAAGAACACCATCATGGCCCTGGCTGGTAGCACAGTGGATAAAGCGCAGGCCTGCAAACCCAAAGGTCGCAGGTTCGATTCCCCAGCCAGGGCACATAACAAGGTTGGAAAACAGGTTTCCAGTCAGGTCTGTGGCTGGAGGCAGGTGAAAAGCAACCATACATGATGTCTCTCTCCTTCTCTGACTCTCTCTCTTCCCTTCTTTCTAAATATAATTAAATAAAATCTTTAAAAAAAAGAAAAAGAAAAAGAACATCATCAGCACTGCTCTCTACTTTGTCGCCATCTTTGATCCTCGACATCATCATGTTTTCAATCTTAGTTTTAACAGACTCTTTATTGGAATGAGGTTGTTTATTAACTTCTCTCTCATAAATGCTGCATACATGATAGTCTAAAGGATTTGCATCTGGTGAACTAGGTGGCCAGATTTCCTTTTATGAGAATTCAGGAACATTGACACTGAGTCCTTCTTGCACCTTTTTGGCATTATGTGCTGGTGCACCATCTTAGTGGAAGATAAAATGATGTCCATTTGTGACTTGTTTCATCCATGGTACAACTACTTCTCTCCAAACATCAAGATGAACATCAGCAGTCACCTTCAAGCCTTTCGGGAAAAAATGCAGAGTCATGGTGTCTCCTTCATTGCTGACAACACCTAACACCATCACTGTAGCAGGAAATTTTGTTTTCATGACAATTGGGACTTTTTTAAGATGCTCACAGAACCACCTGTTGTTTCTTCTGTTGACTATTTGGTCCTGCTGAGAATTCTTTTCATCAGAGAAGAAAGTCAGAAGGTTTTTTTCCTTTGGGATTTTTCAATGTTGTTAGCAGTTTCCTTGCTTTTTCAAAGAGCCTTTCCTTTGTCTGCTGTGTCACAAACTGGCCTCTTCCAAGAACATATGATCTATATCTGATATGTTAAACAATAATCTTATGATCTGTTGCATCTGACATCTGCAGTTCTCTTGCAATTGAGCATGTTGACTTTCCTGGGTCTTTATTGATGATCTCCTGGATTCTGTGTACAATGTCTGGACTTGTGCAATCTTTGCATACATTATGTGTTTTCCTTGTTGGTGTGACAACATCAGGATCAGTATCATACACCTTTTTCACATTGTCAACTGTACGTAAAGGGATATTATTGAAGTCCACAATTTCCTTAGCAGTTCACCCTGCATGCAATCCAGAAATTATGGTTACTTTAACATCGTATTCCTTTGACATGATGGTTGCTCTCAGAATTTAATACTCTATATCTGAAACAATGATGCTAAATCATCACCTTAGAAACATAGTTTTTCAAAATTAATAAGATGCATGTGAAATAAGGTGATGCAATTGACCAATTTATTGTATGCACCCATTGAACCTCTCCAGATAAAGAATGGGTTCCTTTATACTGTTGGTACCATCCATATGTTAATACTTTAAAAAGATGTCCTAATATGTATAGAAAAAAATGTGTCATTGCATGTGTCAAGAATGAATTGGAAGTGGCTTATTAGAACTCTGAGGCAACATCTTTTCTTAGTAGGAAAGTGACAAGACCAGCACAGTGCCTTCCACAAGAATATAAGTTTCACAAGGGCATAAGCACCCTCTTTTTTTTTTTTTTTCTCTTTTCCTAAATGGTACTGTGCTTTTATTTTTTTACTAGTTTGATATACAACATTGATAACCATTCTCATTAAGGAGAACTTTGTAATTTTAGTGATTTGCATAAGTGGAACCAAGTTACATGATTTATAAGGCTTGACACAGAAAGGAAGCATTCAGATGTATAGAAACAAAAGGTCTGAATACTATAGAAATGCTCAAGCAATGCACTGATGCATACATTTAAGATGTGAATTATAAATCTATTGCTTTGACTAGAACAACTTATACATTGATTCTGAAAGACATTATCAGTTGCCAGTAAAAGTGAAGAGGGCATCCCAATACCCCAGTACTTCTCCCATCATTTCTGAGAAAAAGTGTCACAGCACAAGAATGATAGATGGAAGAGCCTCTGCAGCACCAAACCATGTAAAGCTGCAGTTTGCTTCCAGTACCATTTAATTTCAGAATAAGGGAGTGGGGTGGCGATCCTTATAAATCCTCTAGGACGTGGCAGTGGGAAGTGCCCACTGTCAAAGTTAAGACCTCAAGCATCCTCTTCACAACTGGCCTCTAGTGTGTGTTTTCTATTGATAGACTTCATCTTGAACTGTTCAGTTTACCCCACCATTTGATAAACCAAAAGATTTTATGCATTTTTTTCCAGTTTACCTCCACATTAGAAAATAAAGCCTGGACACTCATTTCAATATCAACTTACCTTGCAATATGGCTTAGTCTTTGTGCCTTAGTTTCTAGGCTAATTTACTAAGTAATTTGTATTAGAATAATCCTAGGGGAGAATTTTCATAACAAATTATGTTTCCCAGGTAATATATTTACATTTTAACACCAATTTAGGACTCTAAAAAGCATGAAAAATAGACTTTCTCCCACATATATGCACACACAGACTTCTATGGCTCACTGCCTCATAATAAAAATGGGCATCCCTACCTTAATATATCATCCCTGGAAGTGCATTCTTGTTCTTTGCTCATGAAAGCAATGCTCAAGGAAATCTTGTAGCCTTGGGATTAAGCCCCTATAAAAAGTAAGCTGCAAACTTATGCACAGAAGAGGCCAGCATTTTCTTGTAACCATTCAGGAAAGATTTGGGTTGCAGTTTTTACTCAGTGCACTTTACTGAATAAATGAGTTCAGCATTACACATTAAATGCAGACTTCAGCTCTTTTAAAAAGTGGTTACCAAGAAACATAGCTTAAGAAACAAACCTCCTATAAAAAAAATAACCTGGGGAGAAGGGAAATAGTCATATGTGGTAAATATGCATTTGTAGTCTGTGCAGTAAATCATGAAACAGATAGGCAAATTATCCAAAAACATGCAAAATTGTTCACTTAATTGTTCTTCTTCTAATGTGCCAGCTCTCCATTGATTCATTACTAAATTATTTGCCAGTTAATGTATTTTCTTTACTTTAAGTGCTTTTTTTAGTTGGAAGGAGCTGGTACTGACAAAATACTTTCTGAAAAGAGAAAAGTTGTACCCACATGACCCTAAATCAACTGGTTGAAAAGTAGAAAATCTTATCTAACCGCAAGAAAGTTTTCTTTTTGTGTAAACCAGTAGTTATCAGCCATTTATATCATAATGCCCTCTTCACAATTCTGAAATAAAATTCATAGATAATATAACACATCAACATATCAATATATCATTTAAATAAATACACATACCCTAAGGAGGAAAAATCACTTATCATACTATATTGTGCATTTCAATATTTGCATGTTTAAGCACTAAACTAAAATTCATATTAATAGAGTTAGTAGATTTTATCTCTTCATAGGAACACACAAAATACAGTTACTCTCAACTCTTGGAACAATCAAAATTGTGCTCACATACTTTCCAATAACCCCTAGAAGGATGTGTTTTTGTTTAGAACCATTATTTCCACAACACTAAACCATTGGTTTGATAGACTCTTTTTGATAGTATTGGTTTCTGGTTTGATTCATAACTGGATGAGCTACTTTTGTCATAGCCATTGATGAGAGTTTAGAACCACAAATATTAAGTTTTTTTCATCTCTGTTTCTAAGCATAATTCTCTGAAAGTACAATTCTAATGAATAGATCTTAGAAACTTGCCTAGCTCCATGGTCTGCCACATGATTGTTCTTATAGAGGAAAATAGCAAAAACCTAAGGAAAAACAGACATCAAGAGGTTTGTCATTTGGGCAGAAGTTTTAACGGTTTCTCTACTATCCTTGAGCTAGGTTTTCAAAAGTAAAAAAATAAAATAAAGTAAAAATTAAAATCTTCCTTGTGATATGAGTCTGGAGAATGACTGTATGCTAGTATAGAAAAATGAATTCCATTTCTCCCTAGGGAGTAAAACATTTAAACTTCTTTGTATCTTACCTGTGAAGTGGAGTCTGGAAGTGTATAAATGGTCTCACCTGTTCTGAAAGGGAATGAGTAAGTTCTCTATTAGGTTTTACTAGACAATACTACCAAGATAGAGAAGAATAAATTATTCCCTCAGGGTTATTCTTCTTAAGTTACTCTGGAATAAAAATATGTTTGAATTTATCTTCAGGTGAATCACAGGAATAAAACAAAAAATAAATCAAAGCCCTTCAATATGTCAACAGTGTGTTTCCTTCCTAGCGTAGTCCTGTGATAAAATCTCACACTTGCCAAAAGGTATCAATGTATACATATATATATCCTCTATATCACTTATTCTATACACATGATCCAGGTATTCAGGCTACAAATACTTTGTTCTTTCTATTCAATCACTAATTTACAAGAAGATACCCTCCACTCCCTTGGATAATTTGCCTCCTAAAGAGAAAAGATAATTTCTATGATTGGCCCTCAAGTAGGCAATAACTAAAAATAACATAATACAAGTTCTATACTATCAATATTGGAAGAGCACAACAGGTACAAACATGTACAATGTCAGGACCCAAGTTTTCTGTGAAGGTGACTTCAGGGGAATCGCTTAGCATATGCATTAGAAAAATCTTTCACTCTGGTTTTTAGGCCCCACCATTCTCGAGGAACTTTATTCAGGTGGGCTCTCCTCATGGGCAGAAAATACTGACGCTTAGATCCAGGTTTCATGTGCAGATGAAGTAAGATCTAACAGAAAAGACACTATCTCTTCCTGAACTTACGAGTGAACTAGAACCTTATAGAAAAGTTCTTTCTGAGAAGTTCCCCTAGCCAACCTATCATTTTGAGGGAGCCAGAACTAAAATAACTTACTGGCAAGGGGAGTTCTTGATTGGCTCAGACATATCAGGATCCACCCTTCAGTTGGAGAGAAGGTTCTCTTTCAGAGTCCTATTGAAAAGGAATAAGAGGTTTCCCTCCCCTGCCCTTTTTTGTAGGACATGGGAAAGAAGTCAGGAAATACCATCACATAAGACTTCTGGAAACTATAAATAATTTTCATTTTCTAACTTTCCTTGTATGAAAAATTTCTCAAGCAATTGCACATGCCATACCTTCCAAAGAGTGGCATTTCTTCTCATCTACACTGCATTCTATCATAGCTTTGTGGCTAGTATAGAATTTTCTCTTTAATTTGTCCTTCACTGAGACTTCCAAGCCAGGTCATTCAGGATGTTTACAAGAGCTCATGCAGTTGCACATTATTATTATTTATTAATAATTTAAATAAGTTTTAAAGTTGTGTTTTTACTGAGTATTTACTAGGTGTCAAGTGTTGTGCTAAATATTACCTGTGTGTGGACTTATTTAACCATCATAGTATCTCAGAGGAAGGTACTATTTTATTATTTTTCTTTGATAAAGAAACTGAGTATCAGAGAGGTTAAGGTACTTGCTCAAGTTCACACAGTTAAAAGTGAGAGATCAGGTCTGTATATCCTTGCTTATCTGATTCCACAATCTATGTTTGATATTTTCTTTCAGATTAGAAGCTATAGTAAACAAGTGGATATGATTGATTGACTTCCATGTTCATAATTGCTCCTGCCCTCCTAATAGCTCAGTAAGTATAAACATTAGATATCCTGTCCTCAGAGTTTATGAGAAGTGGGAGTGGGCTGGGGATAGTGTCATCAGAATGGCTCAAGACCACCAAATGAGTGAATCAGTGACAGAGCTGAGAACTGAAATAAGAGTTTTTTGACTTTGAGGCCAGCATTCTCACTATAGATCATCAATAAAGTTTCTTATTCAAGAAAGGAACCATTTTTCCACAAAGTTTCAGTTCTTAGTATCACAGTCCAATTGATACTATGGTACTCAAGGAAGAAGAAAACCAAATCAGGAAAATTAAATTCATACCAACTGCTCCAAATATGACCTCTAGTCCAATAACAAATGTCTGAATTTCAGAGTTTTGAGGAAAGACTATTTTCCTTGCTGGTAGTTGAAGGGCAACTTCTCTGTGGAAAAGGGGTGCCTATAAATCATTGCTTTCTCTTTCCAAGCATAAATCAGAGTCCTTCAAAGGTTAATCAGTTCAACGTGGGATAGAGCCATTGTGTTGATCTAAAATTTATGATTTGCAGAGATTGGCAGGATGAATCACAAGGTCTGTTATCAAATATTGCTCAAATGCACTTACTTCTAGTCACTGGTTCAGATTCGAAGAAGCCTGCCTCTGAGAGGTTAGAGAACACTTCCAGAACTGTTTTAAGTGTAGGGGTACAGGCTTAATGAAATTATGTTGCTTTGGAATTTTCTTTGAGATATTTGTTATGTCAGAGAATTTGTGTTGTTACAGAGGGCTCTATGACTCTTCAGACTATATTGTAATCCCTAATGTATACTCCAAAGCATCCTAAGCTTTTCTTTCTTTGTGGTACTGTGTACTCTTAAAATCATATACTTTATTAATTAGAAGTATTTATTAAATATCTGTTTTACTTTATGGGTAAATATCCTGGAGGGTAAAGATTATGTCAGTCTTATTCTCTGCTTTATCTTCAGAGTGTAGAAAAAGTATATGTCACATAGTGGATATTTCATAAATACCCGTTGACTATGGATGAATGCCTAATGTATGTAAACTACTATATGAAGCTTTAGGTGAATTAATTGAAAAACTCATTTCTTGTTCTCATGAAGCTGATTTTCTAGGAAAGACATATGAGCATAAATGCACATTCAGGAAAAGACTGCAATAATATTTTGCATTGATAATTAAACAGACTTTTAATGAGCACCTACTTTTTGCAAATGAATGAAAGTATTGCTCCTCAAGAAGCTCACAGTGTAATGAAAAGTATGAAGTACTAATTATCTAGCAGTATCTATCTTCCCTTATTTTCCATATATAATGGAATTTTTATTCACTCACCAAAGTGTCGACAGGAAATCTACTACCTTTGTAAGAGACTACATTTCTTTCTTTTTTTAAAGATTTTATTAATTGTTTTTTAGAAAGGGAGGAAGGGAGAGAGGCAGAGAGGAAGAGAGACATCAATGTATGGTTGCCTTTCACCTGCCTCCAGCTACAGATCTGGCTGGAGACCTGGCTTGTAACCTGGTTATGTGCCCTGGCTGGGAACCGAACCAGCAACCTTTGGGTTTGCAAGCTGGCGCTTTATCCACTGTGCCACCAGCCAGGGCCAAGACTACATTTTCTAGCCTCCCTTTAATCATGTGTGGACATATGACAAATATGGCCAATGGGACATCAGCAGCAATAATGCATGTAAAATTGAGAAATAATGGTAACTAAAGTTACTTCCTTGGATCCAGAGATAGAAGTTCCACATTTAGGATGGTACAACCACTCGGGTCTGTTCATCCTTTTTTCTGTGAGAGAAAAGGATGCATCTTGTTTTAGACATTGTATTTTGGAATCTCTCTCTGTTACTGCAACTTAACTTATATCCAAATAATAGGGACAAATACAATATAGTATGCTAAGTGTAACAACAACAGAAGTATAAATGTAGAGCCTGATATTATTAGTGTCCAAAAAATAAATGTTTTGCACCATCTATGTTAGCACTAACTAATCCAAAAAGCACAGCAGTAGTCAATGTTCCTCATGGCCTTTACATTATTCTTCAATTCCACCAGAATAGTGAGGAAGTCTCAACTACTTCCTGAACAAAGTGCCAGATGTCCATGTTTGTATTGGGAAACCCCCTGAAATCATTCACTCATTCTTCCTCTGTTTTGCCTTCATGCCTTTCTTAATTTCATCTACTGATTGTTGTGTACACTTGAACTCATGTAAGACAGGGTAGTACCTGAAGATCTTCCATGGATATGGCCTAGAAAATCCATTGCTTACCTCTCTGTCTGATGAGTGGGGTATGGAATGCTTTACAGAAGAGCTTTGTAAGATTCCACATGGAAGGGAAAAAATGAATCTTTTCATATCTCTACAACAAGACATGACATTCAAGATATTTCACTTACTGGATTTGCTGAAGCTCCTTCCAGTGTGATACCATCTTGGGTGATTTTATATAACCCATCACCCACGGGCTCCTCTCCAGAAGTAGTGATACATCTCAGCAACCATGGTATTGGGCGTACCTGCATTGACTGTGTGCATGTGTTTATGATATGTGTACTATGCTGTGACACTAGCTTTGTCAAAAGCATTAGACACCCAGACTTCCAATCAAGACAGATTAAGAGGCAAACATGGCACACCTCCTTGCACAACCACAGCAAAAATGACAACTAAACTAAAAAAAAAAAAAAAAAAACCATCACCTAGAATCATCAGAAAATCAAGCTATTTGGGAATCTGACAACCAAGAAATTAAAGAAGCCACATTCACCCAGACAGGTAGGAGGAGCAGAGATAAGAGAGGCAGAGCAGGTAGTTCTATACCCATGTGTGATGGATAAATATTGGGAAGGGTGCCTTGGGAGTGAGAGATCCCAGCCCCATACCAGACCACCCAGCCCAGGGTTCCAGTGCTTAGAAGATAAGTCCCAATAACTTCTGGCTGTAAAAACCATGGGGGTTGAGGTGGCAGAGGAAACTGAGGGATTCTTGGTCATTTCCCATTAAAGGGCCCGCAGTGAACTTAAAAATTACACAGACTCACTCCCTCTGGACCACAGCACCAGGACAGCAGCTGGAAAGGTACAAGGGGCATACAAGGAGAAACTGAAGTGTTTGGCATCAGAGCTAGTGTTGGGGGACAGCTTCTGGGGAAAACTCCAGAGGCCAGGAAGTAGCATTGTCCTTTCTTCAAGCATTCCCCCACACAGAGCCACAGAGTAGCAATACTATATCACAGACTAGATCAACTAGGTTCGCACTTGCTGCCCTGCCCTGGTGGTTACCTAAGGCTCTGGCCAATCAAGGTTATGGGTGGGCTATTCTGCAATAGCCACTTTACTAAGACAGGGAGTCAACACAGCACTACCTAATGCACAGAAACAAAATCAGAGAGGCTGCCAAAATGAGGAACAAAAAAGTATTACCCAAATGAAAAACAGAATAAATTTCCAGAAAAAAAAAAAAAACTAAACAAAATGGAGATAAACAACCTATCAGTTTCAGAGTTCAAAATACTGGTTATTAGGATTCTCAAAGAAATTATTGGGTATTTCAGCAGCATAAAAAAGACCCAGGCAGAAATGAAGTTTATACTAAATGAAATAAAGAAAATTTTACAGGGAATCAACAGTGGAGTGGATGAAGCCAAGAATCAAATCAATGATTTAAAACATAAAAAAAGAATGGGTGGGTGGGGAGGGGGACAGAGGAGAGCAAAAAGGGGATGAATATAATACAACAACAATAAAATTAAAAAGAAAAAGAAAAAGAAAACATTTAATCAGAATAGCAAGAACAAAAGTAACCACCGCCCCAAAAATTGAGGATAGGGTAGGGGGCTTCTGGGATAACTTCAAACATACCAGCATTCGAATCATAAGGAGGCCAGAATGAGAAGAAAAAGAGCAAGAAATTGAAATATTACTTGAAAAAATAATGAAAGAAAATTTCCCTAATTTGGTGAAGAAAATAGACATACAAGTCCAGGAAGCACAGAGAGTCCCCAAACAAGATGGATCTAAATAGGACAACACTAAGACACATCATAATTAAAATGCCAAAAGTTAAAGATAAAAAGAGAATCTTAGGAGCAGCAAGAAAAAGTAGTTACCTTTTCCCGTAGACTGTCAGCTAGTTTCTCAAAGGGAAGTTTGCAGGCTAGAAGAGACTGGCAAGAAATATTCAAAGTGATGAAAAGCAAAAAGTTACCCTATCCAGCATATTATCATTTAGAATGGAAGAGCAGATAAAGTGCTTCCCAGACAAGGTAAAACTAAAGGAGTTAATAATCACCAAGCCATTATTATATGAAATGTTAAAGGAACTTATTTAAGAAAAAAAAGATCAAAACTATAAACATTAAAATGGCAATAAATTCAAAATTATAAATAATTAAATCTAAAAAACAAACTAAGCAAACAAGCAGAACAGGAACAGAATCATAGATATGGAGATCATTTTGGAGGGTTATCGGTTGGGTGGGAGGATGGGGAAAAAGATCAAGGGATTAAAAAGTACAAACTGGTAGGTACAGAATAGACAAGGGGTTGTTAAGAACAGTATAGGAAATAGAGTGGCCAAAGAACTTACATGCATGATCCAGGGACATGAACTAAAAAGGGGAATTGTTGGAGGGAATGGGGGACACCAGGTGGAGAGAGGAAAGGAGGGAAAACTGGCACAACTGTAATAGCATAATCAATAAAATACATATATTTTAAAAAGCATTGGACAGAAAATATTTTACATCATCTATAATAAATCTAGTACAAGGAAATAAAAATTTATCTAAATGGTAGATACTTTAATTTTTTACTTTAGCACATCCATTTGGCTTATAATAAGGGCTTACTGCCCGTGAATTTACATGCTGGGCCAATTCTCCATTTCATCTCAAAACAGAATCCCAGAGTTTATATCTTGTTACACTTTTCTGAGAGCTCATGAAGTTGTGGTCAGGATAACAGGAACTAGCTACCTCAACAACCCAATTACCTCCCTGTGGGTAGATTGTCTGCAAAAATAGCCTCCCACAATTACACACATCCCTGACACACATTCCATTCCTCCCACCGAGGGTGGAGCCTAGTCCCTTTACCTTGAACCTGGGCTGGCCTCATAACTCTCTTTCACCAGTAAAATGCAGCTGTAGTGATGCTCTGAGACTTTTGGGCCTACACCTACAAGAGACTTGGCAGGCTCTGCTTTGGCCTTCTTAGGGGTGCAGGCACCATGTAAAAAAGCTGGGACTACATTGTTGAATGATAAGAGATCATGGAGAGACAGAAAGAGAAGTAATTCAGTTCCCCGTTGTTCCATCTTCCTGAGCTGAGGCCCAGGCACGTGAATAAGGCTATCTTCATTCCTCCAGCTCCAGTCAAGCCCAACCAGCTAGCACCACGTGGAACAGAGATGAGCCACGCATGCCAAGCCCTGGCCAACTTGGCAGAATTCTGAGCAACTTAGTGGTTGGGTTTATTTTAAGTCACCAAGTTGTGGGGTAGTTTGTTATAAAGCCATAGAAAACTAAAACAGGCAAGGGGACTGAAGCACAAAGTTCACCACAGCTAGGCAAGTTGCAAAGCTAGGATTTGAACTGAGGCAACCCAGCCTTAGAAGCCACACCTTTAACCATGATTCCATGTTGACTGCTTGAATGTAAACAAAAAACAAAGCAGATGAGAAAGTAGATCAAAACCACAGTCTAAGAGGCAGGTACAAATAAAGGAAGGGAAAAGGAAAACACAAACAAAGCAAAGAAAAATCAGCCTAGGGATCTGAGGTAATGGAGTCAAGAAAGGAAACAACATGATTTTCAACATCTCTTTTTGCTTTTTAACCCCTATCTGAGGCAGGACATATTCACCTTTATCTTCATACATATATACTGCCCCTTAGGAATTCCATGGGAAAGGCAGTGCTTAAGAGCTTGCTTGACCTCTCAGTGAAGTATCTCTAATTTCAACCCCCTTCATCTTAGCTTTGTGGTCTTGCCACATCAGTTAGCAATTCTGAGCCTTAAACTATCCATCTGTAAAATAGACACGATAATGTGGTCTAACTCAATTTATTATAAAGATTAATTCAAATAATATATTCTTGGTTAAATCTCAATCCATGAGTTATTATTTTTGATGGAAATCTATTCCACACTGTGATCCAGAAACATTCCTCCTCACATTTTTGGCACTGTATTATGTTTAGTTTGGTTTCAAATCTTCCATTCTACCTCCAAATTCATCTGCGACGTCAGCTAGCTATCAGATGTCTGTTCTCCCACACAGCTGTAGGTTAATTACTCCGTATACACACACTGCTAAACTGCCATACCTGTCTGGCCTACAGGTTCAGAAAACTATATTTTAAACCCCTAATTGATTGCCAAATCTGAAACCCACCTTTCCAGATCAGGAGCCTTATTTTGCATCGCTTGCTATGTTAAACAGTACTAAATTAATTACTCCAGTGATCAAGGCAAAATCTCTTTCAAAGGGCCCCTCCCTTTTCTTTCTTATCATCTATGTTGCTAGTTAGGTCTCTCTCTCTCTCTCTCTCTCTCTCTCTCTCTCTATATATATATATATATATATATATATATATATATATATAATTTTTTTTTTTTAAATGACATTTAAGCTCTCTGCTCTCCTGGGCTTCAGATACAGTCTACTTTTTCTTAGTGTATAAGAAAGTCCTCCCTCTCTTTTCTCATTATCTCAAAATTCCCTAACCACTAGAGTGATACTAACAAGCCAGCCACTCACTTGGCTACCAGACCTCTTCCAGGCACTCATTAATTCAGCTGGTTTAGGAGCAACATGCCTTACCACTAGATGAAATTCCTTTCCTTCACTTTTCATTTTCCAGGCAAAGTGCCTGCACCTTTGGGTGGCCACGATGGATTAGTTTTTACTTTAATTTAATCCAACATGCATTAAAAAAAGCATGAAGGTCCCAATTCCCTTAATTAATGTACCAATCCACCCCAAGAGCCTCCCTTTTTTGCTTTTTTGTTTAAAAAGATCCATCCATAATGTGTAATACTAGTCGTTGCCACATCCTATCTACGGTGATATCCCTTCCCTGAGTTTCCTCGGGCTCAATGTGGAGCTTCATCCTCTAAGCTGGGGTGGCTTGAAAGTCATCCCTCACCTTAAGTTCCATCATGAGTTTTGTATCTTCACCTTTTTCTTGGGATATTATGGGACACTTAACTTTTAGAAGAAACATTAAACACACTCTCAGAGAACCTGGCCCAATCAAATAATCAAGCCTCTCATTTCCAGCAGAAGAAACAAGCCACTATGGTGTAAAGCATCAGTGGCTTCTACCAAAAATACTGGTAGCACTTAAGAAGGGTTTCCATGGATATCTAGAGTAAAAGGACACTTTACTTGGGGAGGAAAAGGAGGAGTCCAATGACATTTGGTCGCTTTTGAAAAATGTGAAAAACAGATGAAACAAAGTCAACAGTCTCCTCACAAACCTATTTTTATAAAATAGATGAGAGAGATGAAGGCCTGGATAAAGCTAACCCTTTTCTTTTTAGGGAATAATGGATATTTGATGAAAGTGTCAGAAAAATAATGAGACCATTCTTGTTTCAAAGCCATCTTTCCATATTTTTATTACAAAGTGTACAAAAACTATAGAATAAGTCTAGGGGAGTGGAGAAAAAAGCTTTCTTTGTTCACTGCGTATAGATGAGCAGATCTTCCTTCCTTTGGGATCTGAAACACTAAAAGTGGGAGGAGCCAGGAAAAAAGAGAACCAGATAGAGACCAAGAATCAGGTGACAGCAATGCTGCAGCCTTTGTCTAGTTAAACAACTTTGTTATCAGTAACTTAACACTTGAGACATTCCCCTTAAAATGAGGTTTAAAGGGTAAATAGAGACAAGATAATGGAGAAAATTTTAGGCCAGGTTGGGGTAGCCTTCTTATTCAGCACCTTACGTAGCATGAGGCATAGTGCTTGATGAGAAGCTACTAATTGTTAATTTAAAATCATTTCTACCCTTAAAAAAAAAAACACTTGTTTTTTTTTAGCTCTGTACAAGGCAATCTGGAATAAAATCTGCATTTCCTAGATCCTTTTATAACTAGTTATATAACCTTGTCACAAAGTAGCTTATGAGATATAAGCAGAAATCGTGTGTGCAACCCTTAAGAAGTTTCCTTAAAGAATAGGGAATGCCCTTTGCTGCTCCTTTATCTTTACTGTGGATCAGAATACAGATGCAATGGCTAAAGGTGGGCAGCTATGTTGGACCATGAGATGTACACAGGAAAAGAAATCACATGTGACAGAAAAATGGGAGAAAAATCTTATTTTTTGCCATGCACCATCATACATTGCTGCATGGACTTTCGCTAGCTTCTTAACTATGAGAAGGAAATTCACTTCAACTTTATTTAATGGCTGCTAATTGGAGATTTATTTTTTGTTATTTCCATTGAAATGGAATTTAATCCAGTGCTGAATGTTAAACTAATGCATTAAACAGCTCTAAAATGTTAGTGTACATTTTAGGAAACTGGTATAATCAAACTGGAAGATAAATTTTTCCTCAAGAATTCTCAATAAGGTACATTTTTTCTTAACATGCGGCTTTTACTTTCAAAGATTTGCTGTATGACTAGTTAAGGCATGTCCGTTTTAAAGAGAATCTCTTTACAAGCTAACTAATGGAAGGTGGAAACAGACATCTTCCAGCAATCTGAGTAGATACACTCAGACCATGTATCTACCACAATGACTAGCATGGTGGACATCTTTTATTTCTGTCTTTTCAATATCTGAGAAATTTCATGAAAATTAGGATTCTGACTCCTTGTACAATTTGGAACAGCTAATTTGGAGACAAGAATGGGTATAGTCCCAAACTCCTCTTATTTGCCCTCAGATGCCCTGTGTTTTCCTACCTGATAAGTCATGCACAGGAAAAAGAACAGTGCAAGGTTTGAGTCACTGCTGCCAGGAATTCTGCCAGGATACAAAGGCATGGAAGACACACACCACCACTTGCTTGAGGGATACAGGTTAAGAGATGTTTAGAATTGTCACCAGACATCCATATGGAGCATTTGAGGTTTCTACCCCTAGAAGATAAGCACCATTTATACAACAACACATTATTCCTACAGCTCCTATTTAGACAATTCATAAACAAGGGGGAAAATAAGCAGTTTCATGTCTGGTAGAGAGAGAAAGGCACCCAGGCATGTTCATTTGGCCTCCAACTACAACTCCAATTCCCTGTGTGACTCTGAGCATATTACTTCTTTTTGCTTTGTCCTCACTTTAACAACAATAAAATAGAGATGGTAATAGTAGCTCCTGTGTAGTTTGAGGTGAAGATTAAATAAGGTAAAACATGTCAAAACACGTACACAGACAAAATACCAAGCACAAAATGAGGATTCAAAAATATTACTGTTACTGTTACTAATTATTTTTGCTTTTTATTCTTGTAATTACTGAATTTGCTGTTACATTTGTCCCCACTTCTTTTCCATTTGCTCTCCTCCGCCCAGCACCTTCCTCCTTCCAGCAATCTCACTCCCCTTTGTCCATGACCATGGGTCATGCATGTGAGTTCTTTGGCTTCAGCTTTTCCTGTACTATACATAACATCTCCCTGTCTGTTATGCACCCATTAATTATTCTTTTTTTTTAAGATTTTATTTTTAATTATTTTTAGAACGAGGGGAAGAGAGAGGCAGAGAGGGAGACAGACATCAATGTATGGTTGCTTTCCACCTGCCTCCAGCCACAGACCTGATTGGAGACCTGTTTTGCAACCTTGTTATGTGCCCTGCCTGGGGAATTGAACCTGCAACCTTTGGGTTCACAGGCCAGCTCCTTATCCATTGTGCTACCAGCCAGGGCCTAATTATTCTTTTTAATCCCAATGCCTTTCCCCCTTTCTTCCTCTTCCTTCTCCAGCTAATACCCTCCAAATATTTGGATTCTGTTTCCTCCCTGGTTGTCTACTTAGTTTTTGTCTTTATTTTTTAGATTCTGTTTTTGATAGTTATGAATTTGTTGTCTTTTTATTTATTTTTATTTTTTTATTTTTTTTGTTAGAGATTTTATTTTATTACTTTTAGAGAGAAGGGAGGGGAGAGAGGCAGAGAAGGAGACAGACATCAATGTTTCACCTGCCTCCAGCTATGGACCTGGCTGGAGACCTGGTTTGCAACCTCGTTATGTGCCCTGGATGGGGAATTGAACCAGCAACCTTCGGATTCGCAGGCTGAATTTGTTATGTGCTACCAGCCAGGGCTTGTTTTCTTTTTAATGTTCATGATTTTGATTATTTTATCTTAGGTAAGTTCCTTTAACATTTTATATAATAATGGCTTGGTGGTGATGAAATCTTTTAGCTTTACCTTATCTGGGAAACACTTTATCTGCCCTTTCATTCTGAATGATAGCTTTGCTGGGTAGAGTAATCTTGGTTGTAGGTCTTTGCTTTTCATCACTTTGAATACTTCTTGCTAGGCCTTTCTTGGCTTTAAAGTTTCTTTTGAGAAATATGCTGATAGTTTTATAGGAACCCCTTTGTAGATAACTCTCTTTTTTCCCTTGCTGCTTTTAAGATTCTCTCTTTATCTTTAACATTTGGCATTTCCATTATGATGTGTCTTGGTGTGGTCTTCCTTTGGTTTAGCTTGTTTGGGACTCTTCGTGCTTCCTGGACTTGTATGTCTATTTCCTTCACCAAATTAGGGAAGTTTTCCTTCATTATTTTTTCACATAAGTTTTCATTTTCTTGCTCTTCCTCTTCTCCTTCTGGTACCTCTATGCTTCAGGTATTGTCATACTTAAAGTTGCCCCAGAGATTCCTATGCCTCTCTCTGTTTTTTTTTTTGTTTTTTTTTTTCAATTATTGTTTCCTCTTTCTATACTGGCTGTTTATTTCTTCCTTATATTCCAAATCATTGATTTGGACCCTGGTTTCCTTCCCTTCACCCTTGGTTTCATATGGATTTTTCTTAATTTCACATAGCCTAGCATTCACTTCTTCCTTTCTGTGGTTAAGGTATTTAAGCATATCTGTCAAGTTTGTAAGCATCTTAATCACCAATGTTTTGAACTCTGTATCTGTTAGGTTGGCTATCTCCTTGGCTTTGGCTATTAGGTTGGCTATTTTTTCATCACTCAGTTCTCCCACTGGCACTTTGAACTGCTCTCTCTTTTAGGCCATACTTCTATGGCTCCTCAGCTTGACAATTTTCTGTGTTTGCATCTGGGTCTTAGGTAGTTCTGTCACACTTGTCACATTGTAAGGGGTGGAGCCTTAAAAATCATAAATGCGGGGAGATTCATTTCACCATGTTGTGGCACTGTATGTGAAGGAGGAAGTTGAGAGGGAGCAATGCCACTTGCCCATTGAGACCAGTAGTTTCTTCCTCTGTCCCACCACCCACTGGTTTTCACAGTCAGAAGCAATGTGGCACTATTTCTCCCTGGTGCTAAAACCATGGGCTATGTAGTCTGGCTCCAAAATTGCTTCCCAGATTTAACTATATAACTGCATTTTTTGCCATAGTCTCAGTCCCTGAGCCACCATCACAGCTGCTGGCTCTATTCTTCCTAGTGCTGGAACCATGGGCTGCACAGTCTGGCACTGGGATTGCTTTCCAGGTCTAAATAAATGTATGACTACACTTTTTGCTGTGGCTCTATCCCTCCTACTTGTCTGGCTGAGTATTTCTTTACTTCTTTGTTTGTTGCACTTGCATGTAGTTAGATTTTCTGAAATTTTTGCATTATTTTTATTTAGTTTTGAAGTAGGTATAAATTTCTTCTAGTTGTGAGACAGATGCAGCGTGTCTACCTACACCTCCATCATTGTCAGAAGTCCACCATTATTAACTTTTAAGGCATATTTAAAACAAGGGAACAATTTACAAACTTAATAGAAGTCTTAATAATCAATTTGTTCATAAATACTACAACTTGCCAATGGGTAGCTAATAGTCATATGTGACTATTTAAATTAATAAAATGAAATGAAAATGTTAGTTCTCAGGCACATTAGCCACATATCAAATGTTTTAAGTCACACATGGCTAACAGTTATCATATTGGACAGTGCAGAGTAGAACATTTCTAGCATTGCTGAAAATTCTATTGAAAAAATAGTATCATCACCTTTGCTACTTTGAGGCCTAAGGTAGAGTCTTTGCAGAAACAAAATCCAAGATCTCAAGGGTGTGTTATTTTGTTTTTCAGGTTATAAAGAATTTCTATTATTCTAACCAGTAACTTCTTATCAGTATTAAACATAAAAGTTAATTTTTAGTACAACTTCTAATAGAATGCATAGCTACCAGCAATTTTTCAACTACAGTGGGAGATACTAGAAGCCATGAAATGAAGTGTGCATTAATCATTTGAATACAAGAATATGAATATCTTCCTTAGCAATATCCATAAAAATGAAGTGTTCTGAGTTGTAGAAGTAAGAATTGGTACAAACATATGTAAACTGAGCCCCAAACTCACTCTAGATTAAGAGTGGGCATTCTGGTGTAACATATTGACCACACAAATACATTTTTCAAGTTCAGCACCTGGGATGGATTAAAAACCACATGGGGGAATGTAGCCAAAGCAGAGAAAATACAGTAAAATTTGGTAGATCAGAAATCAAAGTGACAATATAGTTTACAAGTCTCTGGTTAGATATCATCTAAAATTGCTTTGTTCACTGTAATTGTTCTATCAAGAAGATATTGTATAATGAACAACTTAAGAGACAGCCCATGAGATCTCCAATCTTGATATAATTTCTGGAAGGGGAAAGAGTCTAATAAAATCATTGATGTTTCAATCAAAAGGGAGAAATCACAGTTTTAGAAGAAGCAAATCAAAATAAAGAAATAAAGTTTGGTTTCCTACCAATCAGAAACAACATTAAAAGGATGACTAAACACTTAGATGAAAGCCCAAAAATCTAGAGTTCACTTAATTTCGAGCATAAATGCACAATAGAATCATGATCCTGTTAGGCAGTTAGGTCTCACAGAGCTTTTTATGGAAAGAAAATGGCCTAACCAACAGAAGTAACAAGGCAGAGACATGTGTTAGAAGTAAACGCAAAGGCATCACCATGAAAGCCCAGTGGCCTTTTTGTCCATCTACGCCTTATCTCACAGACACAGCTCACCACCAAATGAGTTGCTAAGGCAGACAGCGAAGACCAACCTTGAATGCCTGCCAGTCATCCTGTCGAGGCTTTTCCCAACTCAGAGAGTGATCATATACCTTTAGTCAGTCACATTGACTTTTAAGGACTTTCTGGGTTATTGTCTTTCTGTCTCATCAATGTTAGTGTGGAAGATGAGAATCTGGGGACTAGAAGTCAGTAAATTTCTTCCTGAAACTACCATCTATAAAAGCCTCTCCCTTCAGGAAAAAAAAGTAAAAGAAAAAAGATTAATGAAAGAGAAGATGATTCATTTTTTTTTAAATGTTAGAGAAAGAATACCTAAAGAAAAAGCCTTTCTTAAGAAGAAGGAACCCTGTAATATAAATTCACCATTTCCTCTTTGAGAAATTGCCAAGATTTTAACATCAAGGGAAAGACCCACTGAAGTCTCAGCATTCCTTTCCTATTACACCTGCCTGCCAGCTGGACAGATGCACTCAGCTCCTTTCCTGAGAGGGTTTCTACACATTGCAAAGTGGCCTCAAGTCAAAGGTATGCTACAGGTTGGAGACATAAAGGACAAGTCTTTGAAATGTATATGAAATCAGATCCTGAACTGGTTGGGCCACCAGCTATTACATAGCAGCTATCATACCCCTGCTATCTGTAGTGCTGAGAAACACAAACAATACATTACATAATTTATTTCTGGATACCCCTCTCTACTTAATATAAGTTTGTTTCTCTACCTGAGCAAGAGGTTCCAGACTATATAACCAGCTAGAAAATATATACTTGAAGGTAACACGAACAGTTTGCAAGATAATGACTGAATTCAGTAATGAAGGAGGTTGAGGTTGAGTAAAAAGAGTGATACCAGAAAGTTACTCCAAAGATATAAAATGCTTTAGTAGAGCCCTGACTGATATTGCTCAGCATCATATAAGTTATTTTTTTAAAAGGAAATTGTCTTTAGGTGTTGTTATAGAGAGGCATAGATTAGTATCAAATGACTTAAGACATCACTTACAGTTGTGTATCCTAGCTCAATGGAAGTTGAAGTTCAATGGAAGTTGCCAGTGAGAACCTATAAGCTGGTCTTGATACGTGTTACATTGAACTCACAAAATATTTTCAACATTTAAAAATATTTGCTGCCAAAATGTGAAAGTTAAAAATTCTTTACACAAATATTGTGAGTTTAGACTTTTCTAAGAGAAGCAGGTTTGTCTATGCTCCCTCATGCAACACATGATGAGAACTAAAATGTAGGTTTACCCTTTAGATGGAACATGTTCTCTATCTAGTTTGTCATACCACCGTTCCCTATTATGTTACATCTAACAGCTTGTCTCATTTCTATTTACCACTAGGGACTCCTAAAGCATTTGAGCATATGGGCCCTGGTTTAGCTGGGAAAAAAACGTTATAAAGGAAAGGATTCTGAACCAAGAAGTGAAAGCAAGGGACTCAAGTTGTGGTTCTGGTAACATTATTTTATTCCCCATATACTCATTCTTTAAATGTGAAGTCAAGCTAGATACTAGGGTTGCATAGGTTTTAAAACTTAGGTGATTGAAGCAATAAATGTAATGTCACAAGAGTGAGAAATGAGGTTTTCACTATTTCAAAGGCTGCCTAGGATAGCCCCTTCCTGTACACGGCATGACAAAGAGAAGGAATGGCTTGAACTGGTTAGATAAGACATGCACACTCTTTTGGGGCATGAAATGGAATTCTTAATGTTGCTTCTCATTGGTGTATTTAACTACTCTTTGGATAACCGGAAATAATTTTCACTCTGTAATGTTCTAAGCTTTCCACTTTTGCCTTGATATTTTATAGGTGAATGGTTTTCCCCTTTTTATTTACCCATGCATAGATACACAAATTTATTAATTTGTTCACTAAATGAGGATGTTTGCTCTGGGCACTGTGCCAGACACTATGATATAAATCTACAAGGTGAAATAGTGGGTAAATGGAAATTAAAGTACACTTTTCCAGATGGCTGCCTTTGTATGGAAGGTTCTCATAATACCTGAAGGTCACTGGTAGTTAGCCATAGATGACTAATTTTGCGGAAGTGAGAGGTATGCTGATAAATGCTTTAATCCAGTGCTTCTTAAAGGCCAATTTACTAGGCACCTCCTAAGGTGGTCTTAGGTACCATCAAGTCCCTTCTTTCAAGTCAGGGGCTTAATTTGGTTTGCATTCCCTTCAGAAGAGGAAGGGCTTGGTTGTTAAAACAAAATTATTTAATTGCATTTCAGAGAAGTGAGAGGAAATATTTACTTGCCATCCTTCAGGGAGATACCTTCTTCTAAAATGGATTAAATTACCTCTTCCAAAGTAGCAGCAGCAATGACAAAAAACTTCCACATTAGAACAGGTTGAACCTTAAACTACAACTGCATTTGTACTGTGTATATAACCTTACTTTCTGGCTAAGCTAATTGAATTAGGAGAAAGTGTACTTTTATTTTTAAAGTTCTGTGTTTGGTTGAAGCCTAGTGAAAACTTCGATATGAACCAACAAAAATGTCTTATAGACTGGTCTCAGTTTACAGAATGGGGAATAATTATAAGGACAAAGCAATATCTTGAAATTTAGATTAGCATCTGAATTCATCTAAATTCCAGTTCAAACCTCAACTTAGATACTTAACTTTTGGATATACTGAGGCAAGTTACTTAACTTCTAGAAGCCTCCAATTTTTAATCTAGAGATTAAGAATGATAAAGTCCCAGTTCTGCATGGCCCTAGGCAATGTTGCTATATGGATAAGCACCCAGCATGTGCCTGGCACAGAGCAGAAACAGGACACATAAATAATATTAATGCCTTGACATGAAGAACAAGTAATTAAAACAAATAGAGATGGCTCTTGCTTGCTGCAACAATATTTAACAGAGTACCAGATAAAGATTAACACAAGACTAGAGTTTCAACTAGTAACACAAACTATTCTTAAAAATAATTTTTTGGGGAAAAATAAGACCAAATAAATATATCAAAAGTTCACAAAGAACCTAATAAATAGAGAGCTATTCCATGCTCAGAACAGGAAGACTCAATATTGTCACTTCTTCCCAACTTAATCTATAGATACAATGAAATGCCAATCAAAATCCCAGCAATTATTTTATGGATACAGACAAACAGGTTCTAAAGTTTACATGGAAAGGCAAAAAGTCCAGAATAGTCCATACAATATTAAAAAAGAAAAACAAAGTTGGAAGATATACACTAACTGACATGAAGACTTAATATGAAGCTACAGTAATCAAAATAGTGTGGTACTAGTGAAACAACAGACAGAAAGATTAATGGAACAGAACAAAGAACTCATAAATAAACCCACACAGATATAGTCAACAGATCTTTAACAACGGAGAAAAACAACGCAATGAAGCAGAGATATGTTTTCAACAAATGGCGCTGGAGTAACTGAACATTTGCATGCAAAAACAATTAATCTAGACACAGACCTTATACCCTCACAAAAGTGAATCATGATCTAAATGTATAAAATGTAAAACTAGTAAGTTCTAGAAAACACAATAGGAAAAAACCTAGATGACCTTGGTTATGACAGTGGTCTTTTTTTAGATACAACGCCAAAACACAGTTCATGAAGAAAGTAATTGAGAGGCCAGACTTCATTAAAATTAAAAACTTCTGCTCCCTAAAAGACAACCTCAAGAGAATAAGAAAACAAACCACAGGACAGAATCCAAGATGGAGGTGTAAATAAACATGCTGTGTCTCCTACAATCAAAACCAAACATCTACCTCAAAACTAGAAACAAGGACTTTCAGAGTGTTGAGCTGCATGGAAGTCCAACAAACAAAAGATAGAGGAAAGAAATACTCATCCAGACAGTTAGGGGAAGCAGTGCTGGGACAGAGCATGGTTTGGCAAGTGGATTGCTGGTATTGGTTGGCAGTGCAATGGCTGTGGTGGGAGAACAACTGGAGTCAGCTGTGAAAAAGTGCAGTCACAGTAGGGACACCTGTTGAGTGGTCCTGGCACCAGACTAGATCTTGAGGCTCACAGTTTCAGCACCAGGGGGGAAATAAAGTCACATTACTTCTGACTGTGAAAACCAGTGGGAGTTGGGGCTGAGGAAGAAACAACTGGTCTCACAGCCAAGTATGTTTGTCTGAGGTCCACATGGTCCTGAAACATCCACAGACCCATCCACTCTAGACACCATGGACAGAGCAACAACTAGTGAGGAGCTAGTTCCATACAGGAAACTGGAGAAGCATCTGGAAAGGGGGAAGTGCTAGCAAGCCGCATTATACCCTCTCATACCCTTTCCCTACATACAGTACCACAACGTGGTAAGACAGGTCACCCCACACTGACAAATACCCAAGGCTCTGCCCCTTACAACATGACAGGTGCAACAGCTTTACCTGAGAAACAGACACACAGGAGCCTGTAAAGATGAGAAGACAGAGAAATATGACTTAGAAAAAGGAACAAATCAATTTCTCGGTGGCTGAATTAAGCAAACAAGGAAATAGCCAACCTGACAAATGAACAGACTGCCGGCCCGACAGATGCACAGTTTAAAAATGCTGGTGGTGAAGATACTCACAGACTTGACAGATGTGCTTATATATGGCAAACACAAAGGGGAAGAAATGAAGGCTAGGCCAAGTGAAACAAAGAAAAATACACACAAAACCAATAGTGAAGGGAAGGATAATGGGGCTCAAGTCAATGATTTGAAACATAAGGAGGAAATAAAGTCAACCAGCATAGAAAGTGCAAACAAGAATTGAAAAAAATGAGAAGAGGCTTAAGAACCTCTGGGACAACTTTAGCTATACCAACATCCAAATCAGGGGTTCCAGAAGAAGAGGAAAAGCAAGAAATGGAATACTTGTGTGAAAAAATAATGAAAGGAAACGTCTCAAATTTGGTGAAAGAAATAGATATACAAGTTCAGAAAGTGCAGAGAGTTCCAAACAAGCTAGATCCAAATCAGACCACACTAAGAAAAATCATAATTAAAAAGACAAAGATAAAAGATAGAGGTAATCTTAAAAGCAGCAAGAGAAGAGAGTTACCTACCAAAGAGTTCTTAAAAGACTATCAGCTGATTTATCAAAAGAAACTTTGCAGGCAAGAAGGGACTGGCAAAAAGTATTCAAAGTGATGAAAAGCAAGGACTTACAACCAAGACTGCTCTATCCAGCAAAGCTATCATTTAGATTGAAAGGGCACATAAAGTGCTTCCCAGACAAGGTAAAGCTAAAGGAGTTCATCATCACCAAGCCATTATTAAAATGGCTTGAAATGGTAAAGGAATATATTTAAGAAAAAGAAGAAGATCAAAACTATGAACAGTAAAATAATAACAAACTCACAATTATCAACAAATGAATCTAAAAAAACAAAAACAAACTAAGCAAACAACTAGAACTGGAACAGAATATGGAAGGTTATCAGAGAGGAAGGGGAAAGAGGAGAATGGCAGAAAAGGTGCAGAGATCGAGAAGTATAACTCGGAGGTTTAAAGTAGGCAGGAGGATGTTAAGAATAATAAAGTAAATGGAGAAGCCAAAAAACTTTTATGAATGACAAATGGACATGAAATAAGGTGGTGGGGGTGGGGGGCAACTGCTTGAGGGATTTACCAGGTAGAAGGGACAAAGGAGAACAAGGTTGGGACAACTGTAACAGCGTAATCAATATAATATAGTTTAAAAATAACAAAGAACAGAGCCCTGGCTGGTGGCACAGTGGATAGGTGCTGGCCTGTGAACCCAAAGGTGTCTGGTTCAATTCCCAGCCAAGGCAAATAAACAGGTTACAAGCCAGGTCTTCGGCCAGGTCTGTAGATGGAGGCAGGTAAAAGGCAACCATACACGATGTTTCTCTCCATCTCTGCCTCGCTCCCTTCCCCTCTCTCTGAAAATAATAATAATAATAATAATAATAAAAACAAACAAGGTATGAAATTATAGACCTAAATTCAACATTGAAGAAGCTGAGGCTCACAGAAGGGAAGCAAAAGCTTTTAGCACTGGAAAGAATTTGTACAGGTTGAGAGTTAGCACAGAGTGGGGGTAAGAGCCCAGACAAATGTTTACATTGACTCCGTCTTCCTTCACCCCCCAAAATGAATAAGAATTAATTGTCAGAAATTAAGAGTGTTGGATTCAAGGAACTGGAGAGACAGCCAGAACAAGACATCTCTTTATGAACCCCACTTTCCAGGATCCAGTTGTAACAGGGCTATCTGACCAGATTGATGGAGGTTGGGGAGAAACCCCTCTTGTGCAACCAGCTACCCCGACTCCGGAAGGGAGGGATTAGAGGAAATCCCATGGCAGTAGGTTGACTTAGCAGCCCAGGAAATAGCCTGCCTTCCTGGAGAATGGATGGACCTCTGAGAGAGGTTGGGAAGTTCCACAGACAGCCTGGGATCAAACCAGAGCTGGGACATGATTCCATACATCTTGAGGCAATAGTAAACACTGAACATAGTTTGCCTTATGGCTGGCACAGAGCCTGTGCAGGCCGTTGGGGCTGAAAAGGTCACAACATACTTGGAACAAGGTGACACCAGGTGCCATGCTGAAATGCTTACACATCTAGAAACTTCTCCCCTTCTGGATGATGGGATGATGATAGCCAGAGGAGAGGCTGAGATGTGACAAACATGATGAATGCTGGCCTAGATGAATGGCCCATGTGCCAGTCCTGTAAAAGATTGGGACAGAGGACACATGGTCTTACTGGCTTCCAGCACACATGGGATTTGGGGCCAGGGTTTTAAAAATAAAGCTCATGTGGAAGCTCAGGCTCTTTCCTTCCCCTCAAGAGCCCAGAGGCCGGTCAAAGATTGAGGCCAGAGCATTCCTGGGCCTGAAGGACCAGGTCATCAGGTGCCAAACCCTGAGCCTCTGCCCCATCCACACAGAAAGAAGCAGCAGCGTGCTGCCATGTTCAACCAGGTGCAGGGACCCTGGTGAGCTGACAGCCTGAGGAGTGGAACGAAAGTGCTAGGCCATAGGCCTGCAGGAAAAGAAAGTATGCCAGGAGAAGGACTCCAGCACACACAGACTCCAAAAGATGCCTAGAGACAGTCTGTGACCAAGAACCAGACAAGCCACCTGGATAACTATGCAAAAGCCACCTGTGTATAACAAAGGATGGTATTTTTAAATGGGAGAAGGGATTCCAGACATATCCTTGAACTGAGCTGGCTAGGGGAAGAGGAGCTATTTGCCTTTGATATTTGAGGCAGAAGCCCATTATTCTTCCAAAAATTGTAGTAGTTGAATAAACAGCCCCCGCTTTTATTCACCAAACCTCTGCCTCCAGAGTTTATTAGCAATGAGCAGCAAAACCCCACATGGCTGTAAGGTAACACAGTCAAGTCTACAGGTAGTCACCTTCCATCCTGCCAAGCATCTCCCAGGCAGTTTTGTGCATTAGTTTGGATTCCAAATGCTGCTTTATAAGGAAAGGCTGAAGTCAGTTATTCCTGGCATGGTCAGATCTCCAAAGGACTCCTCACCATCTCTTGGCTCAGTTTTCCTCTGTATTTCTTCACATTGAAGACAGATTCTTCAATGTGTCTACTGACAATGCTGAGTTTAAGTTTCCTGATATCTAAGATTCTGAAGACAAGTTCAACTCTTGCCTGATAATCCCAGCAAAAGACCTCAGGAAGCTTTAATCTGCCTAATTTAGGGCAAATGCACATACATCCCTGAACCAACCATCATGATGATCCAGGGAAATTAGATCTTTGGATTGACCCAGTGTAGTCTTGAGCCCACCCCAGGAACTTCAAAGTAGAATTATCCTCATCTGGGAGGTGAGGAAGATTGAGAATCAGAGGTTAGTGGTTTGTAAATGAACATCTGAGCTGCTGTTCTTTAAGAAAGGGGGCAGGAATGCTTGTCAGCAAATGTAAGACATGTCCTTGACAGTTCTTGTCTATACCAGGTCACTTCTTATTTGCTGAAAGTGGGACTGTCTGTTAAACGGCACTCTCAGATATATACTCTACAGGATGCTCCCTTTTTATTCACTGTTGTTAATAGTCAAATGTTACAATTCTAACTGAATCCCGCCCAACTAGAACTGAAGCAAACTGAAGCAAAGTGAGTCCAGCTGACTTATTGAATAGGCCAATACTTTTTATAAAATAAAAGACACATTTTTCATTTTCACCAATAATTTTATTGATTTGGATATTTTGAGTATGTCTGCTCTCTCCCACCCTTGGCTTCTAGTGGGTAGAGAGGCCAGAAGTGCTGCTAAAAATCTTTCAATACATAAGACAGCCATAGCAAAGAATTATCTAGCCAAAATGTCAATAGTACCAAGAACCTTTGCAAACCACTATGACACATTTGATCAGTCACAGCACCTTCTCCATATGAAACTGGAAAAGCTGGTGTTCATGCTGCCTGACACCTACCAGACCCAATAAGCAGAGACAGGGATTGAATCTTTATAGTGTTTCATTTAAATGGTCAGTGGGAGATCTGAGAAGAGAGTGGAATTGCACCCTAACACACTGTTTTATATTCTGTTATAAATGGGCCCTTTTTTATAAGGAGAGAAGGGGTATAGGGCTGGGAATTAAGGAAAATGTTAATGAGATCAAAACTGCAGCTTCTTTCTTTGTCCTGGGTAGAGGTCTTAGTGTCCTGGAGCCAGGGTGGATCATTCCTCCATTTCCTAAAAGAATAGTTGTTACTTACATTAATTACTAAGCTTATTGGCCGTTACCTGAAACTAAAATTTTCCATCATTTGAGGCCCCCATCACATATACTGCACAAGCCTTTTTTTTCCTGGCATTTCACTTGCATTTTTAACTTTCTTGGAATAATAAAGCATAACATGCCAAAAATGTGGCTTAATTTCTTCCATTTTAAATAGTAAAATGGCTACACAAAAATTCACCAATTTTGATGCTATTTTTTAATGCACACTGATATGACAGCTGTCACAATATAATCCAACAAAATTGTTTCAAATGAAGTTAAAGACAACTAAGCACTACTAGAAGCATTGTACAAAAAAAACTAAACAGATTTTTTGGCCAACACAATAAGAGATTCCTGTCTTACTTAAACTCAGATTGGCTCCCAAACCATTACTGAAAATGCATATTCTAAAACCTGATATTGCCACTTATTCTTTGCCTCTATACAGAGAGCTATAGAAAGGAAGACTAGTTGAATATACTTTATTAGATTTATTATATACACTATTGGGATAAATAAAAGAAGTCTAAAGTTTTAAACTTATATTCTATTAAAATAGAATATAATTCTATTATAATTATATGTACTTATGTAATTATAATAGAATTAACCATAGGCCTGGAGAATAAGGTCAAATGCATGTTTTGGAGTTTAGGCATTTCAAGTTTTCTACTTCTTAGATTGCAAAAAAAGCTCTCAAGTTTTCTCCAAGGTTTATTCACAAAACAGAGCTAAAATGTAATGAGAAAAGGCTGAAAGAAAAGCTCTAACCCAGGGACATCAGGTGGTGTTTGAGAAGCACTTGAATGACAAAGCTGAAATCAACATCTGTTAGCACCTTTAATGATGCCCTCTGGAAAATGCACTGAATCCACTTAACTCCTGGCATCCCACAAAAGGGGTTCTCCAGGTCCAGCAGGCATTAGATGCTCTCCATAGGGGCCATGAACTGGCTCTGATGGGGTAAAGACAAAACAAAGAGAGTCAAAATAAAATTCACTTCTTTTTGTTTTTCCTGCCCTGAAGGGAATGATGAGGAAATCCACAAGGGCTAAATCTCTGCACAAGTGAACCATGGGGAAGGGCCTCAGGTCAATCCAGGACAGGAGAATTGACATCTGTTAACATTTGGGGATGGAAACATTCCCAAGAGAACTTGAGAAACAATGCCAGCTTTGACAGTGCTGGTCACTACCCACCTACCCCCCATATAAACACTAATCCTTTAAACTTTAATAATAAGAACCAAACCTCATGCCACACGTAACATGGCAACATAGCCATTCCATGACTTCGTTATGGAGAGTCTTTTTATTTTTTATCTTAAGCAGAAACGTTTCTCTACCAAGCCAGTAGAATACAACTTAAAAAAAAAAAAAAAAAAAAAAGCTTATGGTAAATAAATTCAAATATTGGATGTTTTGGGCCTTAAATTGTTATATTCCCAAATTCAGTTTAGCAGAATCTTTATTCTCACTTAAATTACTCCTCCTATAAAAAGTAGTCCAAGTAATCCAAAAAATGTATTCAAACCTGTTTCTTTTGCCCAGAGTAAAGCTGGCAAATCTTTGTCTGTGAATATCTCTGTAAGGAGAATAAACTCTGGGAGAATATTGTGGAACTCTGAGGAGCTTTGCACTTTGACATCAAGTCTTCTTGTCTTGCTCTTTAGCTGACATTTTTTGAGGGCCTAACATACGCCAGACATTAGAAATCTGAAGATGAGCAAAAGTTCACTACACGAAAGTCAGATAAACACATAACAAAGCGATTACAATTCATGTGACCGTTGAAAGCAGGGGACCAGCAAACACAAGGAGGCTAACTCAACCAGTCAAAAGGGACATCATTAGAAAAGGTTCACCGGGTAGGTAACCTTTGACCTTTAAATTTAAGTAAGAATTCACCAGGTGGAAAGGGGTGAGTGGAGGGGACAGAACAAAGAGTGGCAAGTATATTCTAGGAAGAAAAGTAGATTTCATCTCAAATTGCTGCTCTAATTGATTGGGAGGGGCTGCTCAAAGTGTGGCAATGAAAAAAAACTGGAGCAAAAAAAAAGAAAAAGAAAAAAACTGGAGCTATGTGGCAGATGTTACTGAAGTTCCACTCCGTAATCTATCCCATAATGTGGCTTCAGTGAACATTTCTTTTACATGCTGACAGCCTCCCATTTAAACCACATGCAGTTTTCTGCTTTTCTGACTGAGGATTTTCTCTGTTTCCTTAGGAGTGAGCCCAAGGGCAAAACAGGCTAGAACTATTGAGGATTCAATACCCTCTGAGTTCAATCTTCACCCAATTAGGAATGGGAGTCTGGAAAAAAACGCACACTTCCCTCTCCCTTAGTAATAAGGTCTCAGGTATGAACTAAACAATCTTCAAAGGCTCTCCAATGGAACTGAGCCCAGTTGCCCACATTAACATACCCTTTATTAACATATCCCTCTTTCTTTGATCATTTTCCTCACTCATTTAAACTTTCTAAGATCACCTTTTTGAGCATTACATATTATCTAGTAATCTACTACTAGTAATAACTAGTAGTAGTTAACTACTAGTTATCTACTAGTTATTAACAAATTATCCCCAAAGTTAGCAGCTTAAAACAATTGTAAACATTTATTATCTTTTGCAGTTTCTATAGGTCAAGAAATAGGAAGAAGCTTTGCTGTGTGGTTCTAGCTCAGAACCTCTCCCAGGGTCACCATCAACTGAAGGTATGACTGAAGCTGGAGGATTCATGATGGTGCACTCAGATGATTGGCAAGCTGGTGCTGGCTGTGAGGAGGTCTCACCATGCAGAATTTTCCATAGTTTGAGGATCTGCATGACATGGCAACTGGCTGCCTCCAGACCAATGAATCTAAGAGAGAGCAAGGCAGTGGTCACAAGGTCTTTTATGACGTAACCTCAGAAGTCACACACTTGCTTCTTCTATCTTGACATGTGCAGTCCTTTATTGGTCAAACAGGCCAGCCTTGTAAAGTGTGGAAGGGACCTACACAAGAGAACTACAGGGGAGTCTAGGGTCATTGGGGGACATCTTGGAGTCTGACTAACATACTTAAGAGTTTACCAATGAAGTTTGTCCTGTTCCATTAGGAATGTCTACTTCAAATGGGATAAGGGAATACTGTCACTAATTCATGTATGCATGCATGCTGGGGATCTGTTATCCTAAAATTCCTGGGTTGCCTCTCCAAAACTTTCAGAGATTTATTCTGAAAATGCACACCAATTTTGAATGGAATTGTTCCCAAATTAAGCCAACCCCAATTTCCTAATAATTTATTCTTCCTTTTCAGATTCATGTAGCTGAACAGGTCTTGAACAATACTTTTCCACCTTAGAAACATTTTCAGATCTTTCTGTTGTTTATGACAAAGCTAGATAACTTTAGTCATCAACACAAGTTCAAAATTCTAAAAACATTGCTCCTTCTAATTTGTCATTTATATGTGTTACTTAGCAAAAGCCAGTCACTAGGAAAAAGCAGCAGAAAATCTAAACTATAATGAACATAGAGGTGCTTACGTTCTTTTGAATTGGTGTTTTACGGGACATTTACACAATGGAATACACAACGGAATAGTCATAAAAAAGAAAATTTTAACCTTTGCAACAGCATGGATAGATCTGTAGAACATTATGCTAAGTGAAGTAAGGCAGTCAGAGAAAGACAAATACCATACAATTTCACTCATATGTAGAATCTAATGAACAAACTGAACTAACAAGCAAAATAGAGACAGACTCATATACAGATAGCAGAATGACAACTATAGTGGGGAGGAAGGTTAGAGGGCAAAGGGATCAAGCAAAAAGGAAAAATGACTCATGGACATAGACAACAGTGTAGTGATTGCAGCAGGGAAGGGACTATAAGGGGACTAAATCATAATAGAAAAAATTTATTCTTTAAAAAGAATAAATACACAAGTTTTAAATAAATTAACAAAAAAGGAAAAGAAAAATCTAAACTACCCTTAAGGTTACCGTATCAATATCCACATATACAAATCACATCTAAACAAGTTCTGCTCCCAAATTCGTAAAAATATATAAATAATATCAGCTAATTTAGTTCGCATATGGCAGTCCCAAGCTTTCCTTTTTGTCTTCTATGGTAAACCTAAGATAAATATGTCCAATGTAGAATAATTGTCAAATGGCAAAAAGGATTTACCAGGAGGAAGAGTTATACTTAATCTATGTTTCAACCTTCCCCTGAAATAACTTGTCAATACATTAAATGAACAAGATCTTTAGTTTGTTCCTGTGGGATGTTTAAATTGCAATCCAATTTTGCAATTACATCTCCTGAGGTGTACAGCTTTGGTGCACCAAGAGCATATTAGCATATGAGCATGTAGAACTTAAGTTAGGAAACACAGCACAAAATATAAATATTTATACATTTGAACACCTAAAAACTCAAATCTTGAAACTTAACCCCTTGTAATTTCTTATGTACCCCTCTCTTTACTGATGGACTTGGTTATATCTAATAATTAAAAACATCCCAACAGGACATTATTGACTTAAATATATGTTCTTGTGCATCCAAGGGGCTGGAAATAAATATCAGTATTAAAATGTTACAATAAAATGTAAGCATTAGGTATTTTCCTGGAAAGGAACAAACCAGATCAACAAGAAATACAAAGGAACAGTTGAGGTTTAAAGTCACTTTTATTGGCAAAAAATCAACTCCTTTATTGACTTTCATCTTCGATCATGACATAGGTGGATGAGCCTAGTTTATTTTCTTTTTCAAGAATACACTAGTCTATTTTTAACCATCCCCCTACTTAAGGGAAAATATGTTTAAACTCTGAAAGATACAGGCTTTATTTAGAATTCCAGGAAGACAGATTTTAATTAATTTAATCACTGTAAAATCTCACAATCTAATCTGTTGAAGGTACTCAGTAGAGAGAACCAGGGTAGACAGTTAAGGACCTAACAAAAGGCTTTTTTATTGTTGTTAATCAAGAACAGAATGATCAGGCTGGAAATATTCTGCCTTAACCTCCCTTCCTCTTTTTCTTTGCTCACTCAAGCTCTATGTAAAATGACCAAAGCAACTTGGATGTATTTATGGGTAATCTTATCTCCATATGGTGTCTGTGAAGAAATCTATTTTGTTTATCTAGTCTATAATTGTGATATGTGATGGTTATATTCTGCTTAATAAGTTTGCTGTGTTGCAAAAACAGTTTGATTCTTTTAAAACTAGAATTAGAAGCTGCTGAGTTCTGCCACGTCCTTCATCCATAGGGGGCCTGGGAGCATTAATTGAAAACAGCTGGGAAATTCCTTCATTAAAAAAGTAGTAATTCATTTTGGTATAATTTACATGCCATAAAATTCATACTTTAAAAACACAAAATCAGTGTTTTGAGTATATCCACAAAGTTGTGCAATCACCACTACAATCTAATTCCAGAAAACTTTCATCACCCCCAAAATAATCCCTATACCCATTAAAAGTCACTCTCCACCTTCTTCTCCGCCTAACCCCTGCACTAACTTACTTTATGTCTCTATAAATTTACCTCTGGGTAATTCATAAAAATGAAATGCTACAATACGTGGCCTTTTGTGATAGACTTCTCTCACTTAGCATATGTTTCAAGGTTCATCCATGTTGTAGCATATAGCAGTACTCACTCTTTTTATGGCTAAATAATATTCCATTTATACATACACCAGATTTTTATTGCACATTCAGTTGATGGGCTATTTGGCTTGCTTGTATACTTCTGGATATTATTAATAATGCTGCTATGAAAATTTGTATAAACATTTTTGCATGGATATATGTTTTCAGTTCCTTAGGTTATATACCTAATATTGGTATTACGGGACCATATGATACCTCTGTGTTGAATTTTTGAGAAACTTCCAAGCTGTCTTTAATGTGGCTGTACTATTTTATATTCCCATCAGCAAGACATTTTCAATTTCTCCACATTCTTGCCAACACTCCCTACTGTTTCTTCTTTTTGATTATAGACATTCTAGTGGGTATAAAATGACAGCTCACTAAGGTTTTGTTTACATTTCCCTAATGACTATTGATATTGAGCATGATTTTATGTGTTTTATTGACTATGTGTGTATCTTCTTCTGAAAGCGGTTTAAGAGGTATATTCAATCCTTTGTCTAGTTTTACTTAGTTTCTCCTTTTATTGTTGAGTTGTAAGTTGGATTTTTTTTTGTAAAGAGTTTATTTATTATTTTTAGAAAGGAAGGAAGAGAGAGACACAGAGAGGGAGAGAAACATCAACGCATGGTTACCTTTCATTGGCTGGAAACCTGGCTTTCAATCTGCTTATGTGCCCTGGCTAGGAATCAAACCAGTGACCTTTGGGTTCGCAGGCCAATGCCTATCCACTGTGCCACCAGCCAGGGCTGAGTGGTAAGAGTTTTATTAATGTATTCCAGACACTAAACTCTTACCAGATGTATGATAGGCAAACATTCTCCCATTATCTGGATTGTTCTTATTTCACCAGTGGTGTTCTTTGAAGCACAAAATTTTTTAATTTTAAAGATTACAATTTATACTTTCCACTGTTGCTCATTATTTTTATTGTAACTTTTTTAAGCCATGCCTATTTCAATGTTGCAAAGATTTAAGTTCTTAAATTTAGATATGTTATCTATGGTGAGTTAATCTTTGTATATGATATGAGGTAGGGATACACCTTTATTCTGTTGCATGTAGGTATCCAATTGTCGCAGCATTATTTGTTGAAAAGGCTATGTTTTCCCTACTGAATTATCTTAGCACGCTTGCTCAAAATTAGTTCAGCTTAAATTTCAGGACTTATTTCTGGACTTTCAATTCTATTTCATTGATTTATATGTCTAGCCTTATGCTAGTACTACCCTATCTTGAAATCAGGAATTGTGAATTCTCTAACTTTGTTCTTTTTCAAGATTATCTGGCTATTCTAAGTCTATTGCATTTCCATATTCATTTCAGGATCACCTTGTCCATTTCTGCAAAGAAAGGCAACTTGAATTTTGAGAGAAATTCTCTCAAGTCTATAGACCAATTTGGGGAGTATTGTCTTCTTAATGATATTACTTTTTCTAACCCATAAGCATGGGATGGCTTTCCACTTATTGTAGGCATTTGTTAGTTTCAATCAATAAAGTCTTATTCCCGAGTATTTTATTCTTTTTGATGTTATTTAAAAGGAATGGCATTTAAAATTTCATTTTTATTTATTCATAGCTAAACATAAAAATACAGTTGATTTTTTGTACAATAGGTCCCCCATATCTGTGAGGATATGTTTCAAGATCCCTAGTTGATGCCTGAAACCATGGATAGCACTGAGCCTTATATTCTCTGGGTATTTTTTTTTTTCCTTACTATACATACATACCTTTCCACTTAAAAGCATTTTACAACTTCTCTTTGGCATAGTAAAATTGCCAGCATCACTGCTCTTGAGCTTTGGCGCCATTATTAGGCAAAATAAGAGTTATTTGAACACAAGCACTGTGATGCTGAGATAGTCAATCTAATAACCAAGATGGCTACTAAGTGTGTACTGGGCAGGTAAAGTAAGCAGTGTGAATATGCAGACACAAAGATGATTCACATCTAGAGTGGGACAGTACAAGATTTCATCACGCAACTCAGAAGAGCATGCAACTTATAGTTATGTATTATTTGTTTCTGGAATTTTCTATTTAATACTTACATACTATAGTTGATCATAAGTAAATAAAACTGCAAAAAGTGAAAACATTGATAAAAAATGACTACCATATAGACTTATGTTCTGCAATTTTGCTGAACTCATTTATTAGCTTTGGGTGGATTCCTTAGGATTTTCTACATAGAATTTCTGTGTCCTTCTCAATTCCCAGGAATATGTCAGAGATTTTCAAAGCTCCCTATGGGCCTCCCGTTCCCCAATTCTTCCTTTCAAGTATTTGGGTCAATCCCAACTAACAATGGTACCTCAGGCAGCTGTAATGTTAAACAATTACCACTGGTTAGTCTCAACAAATAACCTAGTTAGAATGCTGTTCATACAGAGTTACGAATCAAGTTAAATAAAAACAAGCCTTGATGACGAAGTTTTTCAGAAAGCTTTCAAACATGCCAAATTGGGGAAGACCTCTGTAGGCTGAGTTTTAGGGGAACCCCAAACTTATTTCCCCCATTCCATGGCTAGCAGGCTGCATGTTTCATAGTCATTATTTTTCAAGGCTGTTAGCTTTCAAAACTACTAGAGCTGAAGAATGGGGTAGAATTATGGCAAGTTTTAAAATGCTATCAATCTTGCTATTCTTGCTAAAATTCAGCAGTTTGCCTTGAATAAACAATTTTCAGATTGTTACAAGTTTTAGTTAATTTCCGGAGCACACCAAAAGTTGATATAGACAGTTTCTGACAGTGTCTTCATTTCTTTTATGGAGGTGTGAACTTTTGGACATCCTAATTCCACCATTCCAGAAGTTTGCCCAATGCCTTTTTTTTTTTTTTTTTTTTTTAAGATTTTGTTTATTATTTTCAAAGAGATGGGGAGGGAGAGAGAGACATCAATGTATAGTTGCCTTTCACCTGCCTCCAGCTACTGACCTGGCTGGAGACCTGGCTTGCAACCTGGCTAAGTGTGCTGGCTTGGAATCAAACCAGCAACCTTTGGGTTCACAGGCCTTCACATATCAACTGAGCCACCAGCCAGGGCTTCCAATACCTTTTATAAAAATGTGATTCTTACTCCAGAATTCTGAAAAGAATTATCAAAGATAAGACCTGAGCTAGTTTTCTTGCCGTTAATAAGAAGGGGGCAAATGGAGTAGTTGCCAATTCTAAAAAATAAAAATTAATGTGCCAATGAACCTAAAGTATTGGAAATCATTTTTTAAGCGACACAGCACAGTCTTTGTACTTATCAGTTTCTTTTCCCTTTAATTGTTATTAATTCAGAACCAAACAGAATTTGGAAATATTATTTTCATTATACTAAACATGCAAGTCCTTAATTATACTCCTTCATGGTAATAGCTGTTGAGAGTGAAGAAGGGAGAGTCCCTATTTTTGTGAATTTTTCCATTCCAGAGGGATGTCTCAACTACTGTGCTACCAAAATGAGGCATGTTGAGGCAGCTACCAAATATGAGACAAAGTGTTGAAAAATTAAACCCTTCAAGACTTGTTTTTTTTAAAAAAACCTTAACCCTTGAGTGTGAAAGCAATGTCTCAGGGATTACCCTCAAATTCATTAGAGGGGGAAAAGAATCTCACTACTAAGAGTGATACATACATTTTGCAGTCTTTTTTTTTTTTAATTTTAGGAAAGCACTTAATAAGCAATTTTTCAACATTATGTGGAACCTAAACATTTGTGGAAAGTACTGTATGAAATAACAACATTTTTATTTAATTATTACATTTCATGCCATTATATAGTAACTGAGAGCTCTAAGGAATCCATCCTGATTTGTTCCAAAAGTAGCTGGTAATGTTAGCAGAGACAGGGCAACAGAAGTTATCCCCTTCAGACATATCCAAAAAGCAACACTCACTCCTGTATTTATAGTCCAGGCACCAAACTAATATATGCTTCAGTGAGATGGGAGCAAAGCAAGGTTCTCAACTTTGATATGGACAGGCTTTGAGGCAGAATAATGGTGTACTTTGTTCCTTTTTAGATTCAGCTAATTAATTGCTGAATGACATTTTAATAAGCACCTGAAGTAGGACAAACCTGCTATCTATATTAAAATTAGCCCAAAACTGCAGACAAGAATTCTGACTACAGAATCCAGTAGAAACTCCTGAATACCAAGGCTGGGCATGATAAAAATACCCCTATCACTGCATATCTTTTAAATTTGATTCCCTTCCTATGAGAAGAACCAATTCCAAAAGCTGAAGCAAGGGTAATTTCCCTACATGCTGTTAAAATGATAATTAGAACATCAATTGAAAGATTCTGATAGTTTGTTGCTCTTATTTTATCTGAACTAACATTTAAGATGATTGGTTTGTGATCTTCCAGAAAACCTTGTTTCAAGATAAGCCCTTTCATCTTTCAAATGGCTTAGGGCACCTTTCACAGTGCCAGGAACACAGCCATCCATTTCACAAATGAGGCCAAATAATGACATTACTTGGCCTTCCTTTCACGAACTTTTTTCCTCATGACATGAAATTGAGTGTTTCAATGGTATTCGAGGCCTAAGAACTGTTTCTCCTCATGACAAGAAATTGAGTGTTTCAATGGTATTTGAGGCCTAAGAATTGTTTCTGTAAATATACCCATGCAATGAAATCAATAAATGTTTTCAAAAAGTCAGAGTTCCACTCACTATACACTAATCAGCTTAACATAATGGGGAAAAGAACTGTTGGGAGGCTTCACTTCTATGAAGAATCTTACGGTCCCTTGGCCTGTTTTCCTACTCTAAGATTGAATCCTTGCAGAAGACAATTCTCCACCAAAACAGGCAAGAAAGTCCTTAGCCAATAGGAACTGGAACAGATCACCTGAGCCTCATTTCCTTCAGTCTTCCCATATACAAGTAGGAATGAAAGCAGTACCTATCCTAATGGGTTGTACTGAGGCATAAGTTTACATAAATGCCCCACCCAGTGCCCAGCTCCTAGTCAATACCCAATAACTGATAGCTCCGATGATGACAAGGATTAGATTTGTGGACAGAAAGGAGGCCATGTACTAAACCTGACAACCTTAGAGGAGGTTAGCTTGGCAGGCCTTACAAACTCAGAAAAGGAAAGTAACCACACAAGATGGTCTGAACATAAAAATTCCTAATTTAAAGCAGTTCCCAGTGGTTAGTTATGTCCAAGGCTTGTAGCTTCCTGACAAAAATCAGCATTTAGAGGGGAGCAAAAAGGGGATGGATGTAATACAACAACAATAAAATTAAAAAATAAAAATAAAAATAAATCAGCGTTTAACTTAAGTCTGCCTATTGTCTTTTTTGTATCTAAAATAACATACCTTTGAAATGTCAGAGTGATCTCCTTTTCCAGACCCCTCAAGGTAATCACAGCACCAGAGCAGAGAGACCACGAACCCCTCACTGTTACTAGGTTCCCCCGATACCGTCTCAATGTGCTGTAAACATTCATTAACTATCCTGTGCCCACTGGTGTAAAAGAAGTATGTGTCTCTCGGTTTTACTTTCTATCCAATCCCCCAAATTTCCTTGCTTTGCTTTGTCCTGCCCCCTAAACTATCACCACTGGATTCATGTAATGCCCTTATTCCTCTTCCTTTGGTTCTAATGTATATCAGCTGCAAAACTGCCATTCTCCAGAGCATTTCTCAAATTCTTTGATATTTTGCTTCCTGGCAATGGTTGTCAATTTGGCTCAAATAAACTCTTTAAAATTCTCCAAAGGTTTGGACATTGATGATTGACAATGGATACTGACGATTGGCTGACATTGAAATTTAATTCAGAATCCCCCTATTCTTTTGATTACCTCCTTTCCCTATTCATTCCTCCATACTCAGAGTTCAGATCCCCCAGAAAGAAAAAGAGTATCAACAATGTAATAACTTCAAATGTCTGCAATTTAAGCAGGACTGCAAGAAAACAATACGTACCGAATCATATATCTGAGCAATTTTTTGTGGGTAACCAAAGAGAAAGGAAAGAAGGAAAAAGTAGAAGCAACTGAGCCCACCTGGATGATGGCCGTTGCAAAGTCAATTCATAGATATCACTACAATGACACCTTTGTTGGAAGAGCTGCCTGTGCCACAGTGACTTTCCCTAGTGCTGCCTGGTTAGACTACCACACAAAGCAGCACCAATGCAGGCTTCCCTTCTCTCCTGCTAATCTCCCTCCTCTGTATTTTGTAAATTGACTTGATTACTAAATATAATTTTTTGGTTAATTAAGGTACTTCTTCCCTGCACTAGGGTTATCCTATTTACTATGATAATAAGACTTATTTGAAAAGTAAAGGAATGTATTAAGTTCTAAGTACATTTCTAGATATTGTGAAGAAAAGTAAATTCTAAATCTAAAATTTAAATTCCTAGTTTGTTTTTGTTTTTGTTTTTGTTTTTGTTTTTGTGGTGTGGTGATGATGTTTTTTGTTTCTGTTTGATTTCAATGATGTGGGTATTGATGATTAAAACAAAATTTTTTCTGACTAGTTAATATAAGGAGGGCCAACCTGATATAGAAGTAATCATACAGAAGTTGATTCAAGTCCATAGGCCTGGAATCAAATGCCCTCTCTGGCTCTGATAAGCTGCGTTACCATGAGAAAGTCATTTAATATCTCCATGCTCAGTTCTTTCACTGGTAAAATGAAAGGGTTTGATAACCTATTTTCTTTTGTCCATGTGCATTTAAAAACCGTCATATATACTTATCATGAAGAAAACACAGGGATATGTCAGGGTAATACAAATGTCCCCTCACCCAAACTCATTGCCCACAACTCCCACTTCTCAGAGGTAACTACAACTAGCAATTTGTATGCATTCATATATGTATATGAAATAAAGACATATATTTTACACAAAAATTATTGTATTATATCAATAGTTATATAATTATTTTTTTATTGCTAATAATGCTTCATGAACTTCATTTCAGGAATCCAGATAAACCTACTTTATCCTTTTCAAATATTTCATAATATGCAATTGTTTATGTAACTTTTCAACTATTTGGAAATTTAGGTGTTTTCATTTTTATTTTTTAGCTGCTACAAATAAGGCAGCCATGAACATTCTTGGCCAAATATTTGTGTGCACTTAAGGTCATATCCCTGTTGACAGTGGCTACTATACAATACTAAGAAATTCATTTTTTTCTTTTATCTTAAACCATATGTTTTGGTCTAAAAGTATGTTTTAGGGAGCTTTAGAAAGTGATTGTAAATGACTTCTCTCTCTTATAAAAATACGATCCAAATGTAATTACATTTTACGGAAAATATAACAGAAAGTCTGAAGAAGGGTTTTCAAAATGTGTTATTTAATGTTATTTAATATCTTCAATAACAGAATAGAGTTTAACCTGTCAACCCCCTCAGAATTTTAAAGAAATATTTAGGACTTGATGAATGAGAATAATAACAAAGTAATGGCATAGTAGGGGAGGGAGAGAGATGTTAATTACCTAAAGGAAACCACGCAGAGCTCAGCTGTGAAGAAAAATCTCCTTTCTGACTGATATAACTAAACAAAAAGAATAATTCAACTTCAAAGCCAAAACAAAATAATTCACTACTCACCATGATTTAGGAGTAAAAATGATTGACAAGTTGCTATAAAAGTTAATCTCCTGATTCATGTTTAAGGCATTGACTCAATAGAATAGCATCATTTATAACATAGCTTAAAAATTGAAGAAATTTGCTATTGAAGATTTTACAACTGCCTGTATTTAAGAAAAAAAGTGTTTCTTAAAAAATGAGAAAGATGTAGTTTTAGTTGGTCATGCCCCTTTTGATTCAAATGCTGTATATCCTAACAAGTCAACAAAATAAAACCAGTCAAATTTACTACAAAGGAAATGTAGGCTATGATGGATGGTATGTTCACCTGTTTCTGAAGATGAAGTATCAAGTCAAAGAAGGGGAAATCAATTCAATGACATGACTACCATCTTATTTTCTTCCAACAATGCCCATTTAGCATTCACATTCTTTATATTCATTGTGAGCATCCATCTTCATTTATGAATGAAACACTTTTCTAGATGTAAAGATTTTCAAATTAGTAAGTTATTGATGCATAAAAACTTTCTGAAAGTAATAAGAAAATGCAATGAGAAAAGTACCAAATCAAATCTTTTAATAGATAGAATGTATACATTTGCTCTTTAAAGTAGCTTCTTGTAAAGGGGATAAATGATCCTAGGAACCATATTGGTTGGGCCAGTTAGTTACCCCAACTAGTGCTTGTGTTTTGGTATTTTGGTTTTTTTGTTGAATCAATTTGAAAGCTCTGAATGTGGAATAGTTAAGGCACCCACAGCTGATAGTTTCACAAAAATTACAGTTTTGATGGGTCTGAAATTATTTATATTAATGCACTGTAAAGGAAATCCTGAGTCTATAAGGCCATCTAACAAGTGTCAGGTCCTAGAGATTCTAGACCAGAAGGTTCTGATAGTGGGGAGGCCTCTGGTCTGGTGACAAACACTGACTTAATGTGGAACCTTGAGGAGACTTGGCATGCTTAGTTGCAAGTGGCAGGCTTACAACCACACGGCCAAGCAGCTAGAGTGTCAGTGTCCTCATGCTCAGTTGTCCCACTTCTATCACAGCTGCACTTAGGTTCATGACTGCTGGGAGCTTGGGTGTCCCTGCACCCACTCTCCTGCTTCTATATGGCTGAGTGCTGAGGGTATCAGTGTTCCATGCATGATTTGTCCACCCTCCCACAGAGTGGTGTGCACCTGGTTTACAGTGAGGGTATTCTTGTGTATACACACTGGACCAAAGAAAGCTCTATACACATTAGAATAAAGAGACAGTATACCAAAAGGTGGCTAAATTGGTTACCCTTGGGGGCTCAGTGTCCCGGGCCTCTGGGAACAAGATCAGCTTCAAAGCTACATCCCCAGCTGACTCAGAGGTAAGGTCCAGTCATGCATAGTTAGATTCCTCTGGCCTGACAAGTAACTGAAACTAAAGTCTCTGGATTTCACAATATTCAATCCTTACTTTCTCAGAATTATACTTGTAAATCAAAAGTGTTCTATAGGTTTCTAATAGTTTCAATGTTTCAGTATTATTTCTCTAGTGTAAAATTTCTGACAGATATGGTTTTTAAAATAAATTTCACAAAAATGCTTATTTCAGGTAATAATGTTTCACTTGGAAATATGTCGCTAAAGAAATTTGAATTTCAAGTAATGGCTACTTAAGAGAGGACTTGAGCCTAGATGTTTCTTGTTGTTACCTGCGTGGCTTCCATTTTCTCATCTTTTGCATTTTGATTTTTCTTGTATCACCCTTTCCATAATTTCCGTAGAGTGGTGTCCACTACCTCCATAGCTCCAGAGATAGATATGTCATTCAAGCCTGACCAACCACAGCATCACACCTCTGGGACCAGAGGGATAATTGATTAGTTCAGGGATGAACAAATGAGTTCAATTCAGGCTGAGTATAGACAATGACTTTCAATGTCAGGACTTTACTTCTGGAAAGACTTCCTGTTTCCATGAGGGTTGCTTTTAATTCATGCATACCTTCCCAAGTAAGGTTTTCCTTATTGTGGTTTTGGCCACCTTTTCAATTTGCTCAAAGCTTTTAACAAGTGAAATCCACTTCAAACTTGGATATTTCACCCCTTTTTTGCTTTTCTTTGTTTTGATCATTTCTATCCATCCCATGTCATGTTGCAGACTTTTCTTCTTAAATTTTACTCCAGCCAACTCTCTCCATGTCTAATTCTTTTAGAGCCACAATTATATATATATATATATATATATATATATATATACACACACACACACATATATACATATATATATATATATATGTATGTATGTAATGTTTCTCTTTTTCCTTGTAGCTTGGCTAGGCTAAAATAAAACAATTGCTGGCAGCTTGAAGTTCATGTGACAGTTGATAACTTAACTCCTTCTCTTACATGGAGCTGAAAACTGAATTAAGCTTTTTAAAAAAAGAAGAAGAAGAAGAAGAAGAAGCTATTGGTTCCTTTTTCCAGAAATGTCCAGGGTAGTGGTTGGCTTCAGGGTCACCTGGATTCTGGATCCAAATGATATCAGGACACATCATCATCATGGCTGCTTTGTCTTCTACTGTGTTGGCTTTATGGTAAGAATCCCAGCAAAAAGAGAAAGAATTATGCAATCCCTTAATTCATTCATTGATCTCTTTTTCTCTATACATAGTTGGTTTTGGCTTACAAGCACATACCTACCTGATCATTGTACCTCTAAGATGGTGGCTTCAAATCACAAGTCTCTATAACTTTCCAAAGTTAATTAATTTAATTACTGTGCCTAATTGAAAATCCTGGACAGAGAGTCTAATAGGGGCCATCTGTGTCTACCACTAGACAAATCAGAAGAGCCAAGAACATTCTTTTGAGTTGCAAGGAAGAGTCTCTACAAAAGTTGAGTAGCAAGAGTGGAAATAATAGACATTTTGGTCTGACTGATGTGGCTCAGTGGGTTGGTTGTCCTGCAAAACAAAAGGTCACTGGTTTAATTCCTAGTCAGGCCCCCAGTTCAGGACACGTGGGAGACAACTGATCAATGTTTCTCTCCTTCTCATTTTCCCTCCCTTCCTTTCTCTCTAAAATTAAATAAATAGCATCTTGTTAAAAAAGAAAGAAAGAAAGAAAGAAAAGAAAGAAAAAGAAAAAAGAATAGACTTCTCAAGCTTACCAGTCCCCACCATAGCACACACACACACACACACACACACACACACATATTTCAAAGCTACTTAAGGATCTTCCTGGTGTGCCAACTTATTCCCCCATGTGGTATAGAAATAGAGAAGAGGTTAGACAACTCTCTTCATTCAGGCTAGACAGAATTTCCATTTCCAGCTTCTCCTATGCACTCCCAACATACAAGCTTCCTCACAGACCACTAACTTAAGCTCAGCAAATCTCTCAGGTTACTCTAAACTCAGATGAGTCCAGTAAAACCTTTAGTGAACTACATCTTAATTTCTAACTAGGAGAAATTAAGATACTAACTAGCAGTATCTAATTGGCCAGATAGGAGTTCAAATTTCGACTCCATCAATGATAAGCTCTGTTGCAAGTCACTCGGTTTCACTTTGCCACATTTCTTTGACTGTGACATGTAACCTTCATCGTCTTTGCTGTCCTTCCTTCCTAACATTCTGTGAGTCACAGTTTTCACAGTGGGCCTGTTTGATGGTATTCTCTTACACTTAAACCCCTGTTAATGCTCTTAAGTTCTCTGCTACCAAGTAGCGCTATAATGATTACATGTGAAAGCATCAATGCGGAAATACTAATCTGAGTTCTCCGCCCAGCCTTGATTCTAGTTATTGTGCTGCCTTGAGAAGGCGCTCAACTTGGTCTTCAAAATGTCTCCTATGAAATGAGGGAACTAGAGTAATTGTCTGTGTTTCCTTCCAGCTTTATGCTAATAATATCTCTAAGTGTAACAACTATTTTAAGATGGGACTTGAGGTAACTTACTGTCATGGAAAAATTAAGATGTCTTTGTTAAATAAAGGAAGTACCAGGATGTTGTCAAATATGGAATTCTCTTATACACATGCAGCTAGAGAAGAAAAAAATCAGAAAGCAGCCTCCTAGCTGGGCTTCTGATAAACTCTCTAAGGGAATATCCTGAGAGACTAGAGCTCCTCATTCAGATGCCTGGGCCCAGGGCAACAGAAAATAAAAGAGTATCCAAAAGACTTTTCCTTGTAATACGTCACTGGTCTTTTGTGGGTCTGTATTTTTCCCCTTCCCTGGATTCCATTTATTGTTTATTTACTAATAGTTTCCTTCGCCAGGTAGTAAACCCCATTTGGGATTTATAAAATGGATTCCAAAGCAATCTTGGTTTTGTTGTAGGCAGAGAAATTGGCTTGCTGTAACTATGACCATGGGGTTCTGAAGGAGTCTTAACCTAAGCAGAATATTATTTCTGAGTAAGGAGCTGAGCAGTCCTTGGTCTGCCACAGCCACATATTCATAGTATTCCAGGAATATACTTTGGTTCAAGAATCATTTCAAGTCACTGCTCAGGCATCCCCACTGGTTACATTCTCTCTGACCTGTGCTTGAGCACAAATATGTTTCCCACAGCATCCAGCACTCTTCTGTGGAAATTCCAGTCCCAAACCATCCTAGCAAAGATGAGCAGAAGATGCCTAGTTTCACAGCAGTACTAATTTTGAGTGTTAGTATTATGTGCCTTTTTTTTTTTTTTTTTTGTAGACCTAATCATACTTTCACATAAAAAGCAAAACAAAACAAAAGAAAAAGAAGAAGAAGAAGAAGAAGAAGAAGAAGAAGAAGAAGAAGCAAAATTCATAGATGGGTATGATATTTGACATTCTAGAAAAATAAAGAGGGTAAAAAACATAACTTGTTGAGCACTTCTAATGGCTGATCTTTAAATAATGCATTGTCAAATTAAATCCAAATTAGAACCCTTGGGGCAAGCTTTCTGCTTTCCTTTTCACAGGGTTATGAATCAACTTGCCCACAAGTTCACCTAGGCTCTAGGTGAATAGGGTCTGACCCCAGGTCTGTTTGACTTCAAAGCTTTTATTTGCCTTATACCCCAAATACTCAAATACCATTTGATGTAATTGTGTCCCATTTCCTAATTTAGATTCATATCAATGCATATTATTTCACCTGTCCTATATGGTGATGAGGATCTCCTTTTGTAGCATTTTCATAATGCTGCAGGAAGGGAAGTACTTCTCCAAAAGAAATTCCTAGAGAATATTAATATCCTGCTTACTTGTAAAGGAAGATTACACTGTATTCAAAACAAAATAGCTCCCCCTACAGAATGGAGAGGGCAGAGCTGTGCGTTTGCCCCTTAATGATGGAAAGAATTTAGTCCATTTGCTTACAGGATAAACACAGTGTTTGGGACAAGGAGATGTCTCTTCAACATTTTCCTCACTTTCAGCAGAATGAATCTGTAACTGCTGAAAGTTGTGTAGATTTTCACCAGCTCCAGAGGAGGCCAAATCCTCATCTGACGTTCAGGGTATAGCTGACAAAGGTATTCTGTCAGCCTTCCAAAGTGCTGAGATTCCTCTGTGACATCGTAAGTCCCAGCTTGCCACAGTGCTCATTGTCTTCAGAACTATTTGAAACCTCACAGAGCTATGTGATAGCATCACCTCAGCACAGGGCCCCAAAAGCTCTACCATGGGGTGGCAACAAGGGGAACAGTGATGAGGCAAGGGCCAACAAGAATGTTTCTGCAGTGTCATGGCACTCAGGGGCCTAGGAGCATTACAACTTTGTAGTGGAATAATGCCATTTGCTGTCATCATTATGCCTTCCACCAATAAGTTGTCTCCTCCCCTCTCCCATTTGAGTTCCTCTCCTAGACCATTTCCCAGATGACATGGGGATCAGGGGCGAGGGTGAACCCTCATATATCCATGTGAAACCTACCTAAGTGGATAAATTAAGATGGATAATAATCAGACCCTCTCCACACACACACAAACACATACACCCTTATTGATAAGGATCATTAAATGAGAAAATACAGTTGAAGAAGCCCTGTAAACTTAAATCAGATAGAAATAGTAAGAGCCGGCATCTAACAACTTAATGTGAAACATTTAATCCTCGAAACAAGCTTATGAGATCAATTTGCAGAGGAGAAAAGTGAGATTTCCAGAAGTTAAATGATGTCACCAAGGTCATATAGGTGTCAAAGTGCAGAGCATAGAATTGAACCTATATCTGTAGTACTCTGCACTAGTGCCTTTACAAAACAGAAACACCAGCTGTTAAGTAGCTATTGACCATGGGAAGTACATTCAGATTTTAGGAATGAGGCTTAAAGACACAGATATTTTTAAAAAATGAAATTTTAAAATATAAGCAGACTTTTCCCATGGAGATGTTCTTTGCTACCATCAATCCTGATGACTGTCCTGGCTGGTGACTCAGTGGATAGGCGCCAACCTACAAACCCAAAGGTCACTGGTTTGATTCCCCAGCCAGGACACATAACCAGGTTGCAAGCCAGGTCTCCAGCCAGGTCCATAGCTGGAGGCAGGTGAAAGGCAACCATACGTTGATGTTTCTCTCCCTCTCTGCTTCTCTCCCTTTCTCTCTCTCTGAAAATAATAAGTTAAATCTTTAAATAAACATCTTAAGAACTCTTGGGGTTATGTCTACAAATAAAACAAAAAATGTCCTTTAAAAAAACATCCTGATGGCTAGACATGACACTTAATGTGTACAGAATGATCTATGGCTTTTTAAGCATTTTCATGTATGCCATTTTAGTAAATACTTCCAGGAATCTGTGAGAAATGCAGGGCAGGAATTATTATTCCCACTTACTAGACAAAATAACTGAGGCTTGAGTAGATTATGACATAGCCAAGGTCCCATAGTTTAAAAGAAGAGTCTCCTGATACTCAATGCACAGCTTTTCTACTTCCGTGGATGCCTGGAGCAGGTGTAACTTCAATCCTTGTACCTCCCACTTCCAGCAAACCTGAGTCATACCTGCCTTCCTCCATCTCAAAGACATAATTACCCTTTCACCTGGATGCCCCTATCCAGAGATAGGATTAAGTCCCTTATTTGCCCTAATCCTCCCAGATTACCCTGTTTGGTGAGTGGCTTCTTCAGAAAATTTCCCAAGTTTTCTTGACAAGCTGAAAGCAGTGAGCAATGGAGAAAATTTCAGGTAGGAGGAAAGACAAGGATTGTGGTACACATCTAGGGATGGTAATTGCCTAAATGAACGACTTGATTTTAAACAAGTAGCTTAGGTCAAGCCATAATTAGCTCCCCTATGTCAATGGTATCAATGGAATGACCTCATAAAAGTTCTTGCTGATCCAGCCCAGCCACTTAGGTCCATTTTTCAGTGAAGCCAGTGTAATCATACAAAAATATAAGACCCTCTCCAGCTTTAAGCTTTTCAAATGCTTCCTAAGACTTTCAGGATTAAGACACCAAATCCTTATCATCACATATGACCCTAGTTTGCCTTCCCAAATTCCTTGGTCATCCCCATGTGCTGTCTTTCCCTTCTGAGTCTTCACTATGCCTTCTTTCATCAGTATACAAGAATTTTCTTTACAACATCTCTGACAATAACTCCCAACCAAGACTTGGGCATCTCCAAAAATAGCCTGGCAAGGCAACAATTCTTTGATGAGCACACCAAATTATCCTTTGCTAGTTGAATTTCAATCCACTCCTAGAATAACAAAGATCTGAGCACAAATCCCATTCTATTATGCACTGGCTATGTGAGCTCTGTCTCAGAGCCTCAGTTTCTTCATCTGAAATATAGGCAACCTCATAAAGTTGTTAGAGCAATTAAACAAAAACATGTTATATCTTACATTGAGTGTGTTTCATAAATATTAGTCTTCATTATTATCATCATCATTCCCTCACATCTTGTATTCACTTGACTATACACCTCAAGTTTCTTTAAATAATATATAATAGTATTAAGTCTTTTAAGAATCAAGTCCCCATAGCACGTAGGACCCACTGTCTTTATAGACAGAAAATATCCTGGGTTATGGTTGGAGGTTTCCCAACACTACTGCCAAGTTCATGAATTTACTGACCAAAACCACAGCCTTCTGCTATGCCTCTCCCCAAAGCCATGCACACCTCACACCCAACACATGAACCAAAGAGTAAATTAACTTCCCAGTTCAGTTGCCCTTAGAAATAGATTTCTAATTCAACTTGAGTTTGTACTACATCAACCCTATAGGTTTATAGGGAAGAGATAAGAAGGGAGATAAGCTAAGACTAGGGGCAAATCTGCACAGAACTTTTTCTTTTTCTTTTCTTTTCTTTTTTCTTCCTTCCTTCCTTTCTTTCTTTCTTTCTTTTTTTTTTTTTTTTTTTTTTGCAGAAGGATAGAGAAATAAAATAAATACCAAGAAAAAAGAAAAAAGGACACCTGACATAGGACTCTCATTTGTGTGTCAGGTTCACAGTGAAAAATCAATGAAGTCTCTGTCTTCTCAGAACTCAAATGGTTCCTACTAAAAGCCTATCATCTGCTTAGTTATTGCGTTTCACAGAGACACAAAGTGAAATGTTAATTTATGCTGCATAAGCTGAATATCTGGAGGCAACATGAGGGGAATGTGCATGAGAAGAATCTATGCATGCCAGTGAATGAAGAAACACGGTGCCTTGTTGACACTGAGAGTCATGCTCAGCCGAACGTAGGTAGACTATTCCTATTTTATCACACTCATGTCCACGGCCCAGCTGCCATGCCAGATGTATCATGAAGAAACATCATATTTTCTCTGTACCTACAGTCTCTAGTAACCATGAAGTGGGTAAAACTGGGAACTGATAAAAACTGTGGGCATGTATTTTTTTCACCCAAATATAAATATATTGACTACAGTGATGAAACAGATCCAGGAGTTGGTGATTACTCTTTAAAGCACAAATTTAAGTGATTCAAGGTCAAGCACCATCCAAAGAATCCAGTTCATCAGGAGGGTAGCCAACCCCTGGTAAGGAGAAGAAATCAATTTTTCGGTCCCCACTCCTTTTACAATTCCTCTGCCCTCCTCACAGCATCAGGCCAAAGTCTATGGAAATATAACTGAGGAAATTTACAGCAACCCCTTCTCTCTTCATCTTCATGGCCTTTCTCCCTCATTGCTGCCATGTATGCCTTTCTGTCCTGAAGGGACTAAGAACATTGTGAAATAATTCATTGGACTCCTTTGCTTAAATATAACAGAAACTAAAAATTGGTTAAGCTAAGCTGGATTGACTCAAGTAGTAGGGACATTCAGAGGTAAACTGGAATTAGGTTGCCCAGTAACTTAGTATGATTGTGTTTAACATATCTCTCCATCCCCCTGCTCAGATTCTACCTAACGTTCTCCTTGTAGGCTATAAACTGGCTTCTTCTTTGCGGCCATGTTGAAAGGTGAAATGGTAAGAGAAATGTGAATGCAAACAACTCCAGCTTCCATCATTCCTGCTTAATCACACCAGAGACTCTCTACTCCATTTTCTCTGTATAAAATAGCAGGGAAAGATTCTGATTGTCCTGAATCATGTCATGCAATTATCCCTATAGCCACAAAACAGGTTAATAAGGTTGGCCAGGCCTATTTGTGTGCTCATTTGTGTGACCACAGGACTAGGTCCTATGATTGGCAGCTCCTTAGAACAACATGGGGTGAAATATAGACAGTTAGTTCCTAGAAGGATGAAGGTGTTTGTAGTACTGAGAATGTGGATGGCAAGACAAAAGTAACAGATATTCATCAGATCATCCCATTAAGCCGTTATATCCAGGCTATTCACATACCCTGACCCTCTTTCACCTAAATGCATAATCTCTGTTTGCCATTCAATATTACCTGTAATAACCCTTAGGAAGGCAGACCTTTTCCATCTAATCTGAAATCCCACTTTGTTTATGCTCTCTCTCTCTCTATTTATTTTGGTCTTTTCTTTCAGTAAAGTCTTTTACATGTATTTTATTTTTTAATTTAATTTAATTTTATTTTATTTTTATTTCCAGAGGGAGGGGAAGGGAGGGAGAGAGACATCAACGCATGATTGCCTTTCACCTGCCTCCAGCCACGGACCCGGCTGGAGACCCAGCCTACAACCTGGCCACGTGCCCCAGCTGGGAACCGAACCAGCAACCCCCGGGCTCGCAGGCCAGCACCCCATCCAATGTGCCACCAGCCAGGGCTGTTTTTAAATAATTTTAAGTTATACTTTGCATTTAATATTATTTTGTATTTGTTTCTGATGTATAATGTAGTGGTTAGACAATCATATACTTTATAAAATGTTCTCCCTGATGAAATTCCCACTTCTAATCTTATTTTCATATTTAAATAAATTTATTTTAGCAACTAAATATAGTAAGTAAAAGTAATTTTAATGTTTACTGCAGTTTGACAAGGAGAAACATCATTTATGGACTATCTTACAACACCCAGAAAAATATTTTTTTACTGAGCATTATTCATTATTTTTCACACTCTAAGATGCTTGAAGGTTGCTTTCAAGATAGTTACCTGCCCTGATCAAACTAACAATTGCTTTCCAAACCTCTAGTTGTAGAGACACTGGATATTCAGTTGGCCAATAGTAGGGACCTGGAAGTAAGACCCTCTGACAGCTAGCCTTCCACTGACTGTGTTTGGCTTAGAATTGTTTTCCATACAAAACTGTTAAGTTACTGAGTACCACAGATAAGAGAAGAATTTTGGTTCTAATGGAAGGCTTCTATCCCTTCAAACCAGTTTAGTGGTTTTATAGCTCCTACTGTACTTTGCAATAGTTAGCAATTTCCTTCAAAAAGGACCAGGTATCAGTGTTTCAGGAAACTTCTCCAGGCTTCTTGCTTCTTTTGAATATGCTTCCTCCATCTTCCTATTTCTGGTTGAAAACCTTTGGTTTCAGACTGGGTTTCCATCTCTCTTTCTAGCTCCATTTGATTTGATGTTTTGTTCCAGAAGTCTAGCTCCAACTCCAAATTGCTCTCATACCCCAAAACTATTAGCCAGCCTCACCTTATTGAAGTCCTATTTCAGAATCCTAGCTCAAGGATGAACTTCTAACCCACTACTGGAGTTCCTCTTCTTTAAAATGTCCTCTAAAATTTTACTTATTTCTTTTATCATACTTAGTGCTTCCAACTTGTATTATAGGTATGTGTATGCATGGCCTAAATCCCCACCCTCACCTCAGACCTCAAGTTTCTTAAGGACAAAAATCTGTATCATTTTTTTGTTTCTTTCCAATCCCTGGGTGAAGTTGACTGCATGAAGTATAAATACTAAATGAATGTTTATTGACTCATTAAATAGGAGAAGAAATGAAATTTTATATAGCATATGAAATTGTGCTTTTGTGGGCCAAAAGAAAAGACAGCATATTTATTAGTGTAATGTATAAGAGATAACATTACTTGGTGTTAATTTAGGATTCCCTAATCTGAAAGCTGCATGAATTCCCATAGTGCAGTGATTTTCCCTGTCTCTCTCCCCTAACCCCAGGTATATCTGGCAATGTTTGGAAGCATATTTTATTCTCACACGGGAGTGGAGAGAGCAGAGCTATTGACACCTAGTGAGCAGAAGCCAGAAATGCTGGTAAACATTTTACAATGCACAGCTCCCCACAACAAAGAATTATGTAACCTAAGGTGTCAATAGTGCCACTACTAAGAAACTTTGCAACAGAAAGCAGGCAAAAACTCTCTTCTTTAACTGCCTAATAACAACAGCACCTTGAGAAATTAATAGCCAGAGGAGCAACATGTGAGAGATCACTTTGATCTCTCCACTTGAAGTTTCAACAATTTCAATAACTATAATCCAACAAAAGATTCTCTGCTCAATGTACAAACACATTTGAGAGATCTATGCATTGGGACATCTAGAAGTGAGCAAGTAGGAAAAAATCAGGGAGACAAGAAGGAAGAAAAGCTGAGAGGAGCCATGGATTCAGCCCTGCAGCTCAGAGCTCACTGCAAGGCTCAGCCCAGAGAGGGGGAGGAATCTTAAGGTCAGGTAGAGGTATGGGTCAGGGGGACACCACGGAAGTCTGCTAGTTGCCATTGACAGGAAAGCAAGGCAACAGCAAGAAAGCAAGCAGCTGGTTTCCCTAGCTCACTCCATCTCCCTACATCAAGGCTGCACTTCCAGCAACATCTGGCTGTGGGAACAGTACTGAGATTTACCAATTTGGAGCCCCATCACCCACCATGTTCCCCTGCAGGGTTGGTCCCCTGGGACCATAATGACCAAAACTTAGGGGAGGCATCCACCTTCTCAGAGAACGTAGGCCATGTTCCACCACCCCATGGAGATTTGAAAAACAGAGAAGTACAAAAGAGGTATAAAAATAAAAGAAAACAAAAAACAAACAAAAAAACCTTGTGATTTATTGCCACCTACTGGAAAAATAATAGAAAGAGTTTTTATTAATCTATTAGAGAAGTGCCACTCATACAGAGATGCCTAGACAGATAAGGAATCCAACAAATAGCATGAATAACCAAGGAAACAAGGCAGATCAGAAAGAAAAATTTAAATATCCAGAAAATAAACTTAAAGATATGGAAATATGTGATTTAATGAAAGAGAATTCAAGATTGCAGTTCTGAAAAAAATGCAACAAGATTCAAGAAAAGACAAATGGGTAATTTAATGAACTCAGAAACAAAATCAATGAACAAAATGGATACTTTACCAAAGAGATTGAAACTTTAATAAAGAACCAAATTGAAATTCTGGAGATGAAGAACTATTTAATAAAAGAGATCAAGTACAAAATAGAAAGTATAGGAAATACAGCTGACCAGATGGAGGAAAGAATTAATTATATCAAAGATAGAAATCTAGAAATGACACAGAAGGAATAAAAAAGAAACTTGAACATAAAACAATAAAGGATACCTATGAGAATTATCTGGCTTCATCATCAAAAATAATATAAGAACAATGGGTATTCCAGAAAAAAAAAAAGAGAGGGAGAAGGGAATGAAGAGCCTATTCAAGCAAAGAGTTGATGAGAACTTTCTAAACATATGGAAAGAATTAGATCCCCAAATCCAAGAAGCAAACAGAACACCTAGTTACCTCAACCCAAAAAAGCTTTCTCCAAGGTAAATGTATTAAAACTTTCAAAAATTAATGACAAATAAATAATTCACAAGTCAAACAGGAAAAGAAGGAAGTAACATATAAAAGGATGCCCGTTGGGTTATATTATCAGATTTCTCAGCAAAAATTCTGCAAGCTAGAAGAGAGTAGAACCAAATATTCAAACTACTGAAAGGGAGAAATTACCAGTTAAGAATAATGTTACCATCAAATTTATCTTTTAGATATAAAAAAGAAATAAAGACTTTTCCAAACATTCAGAAGCTGAAGGAATTTATCACCAGAAGATCTTCATTGCAGGAAATGCTCAGGGTTGTTAGTCTATTTGAAACAAAGAACAAAGGGTTCACAAAACTATGAGTAAGATCACCATTAAATTTACAGCATAAACAGGGATTGTTTGTGACAACAAAAACATAAAGGGGAAGGGGTAAAATTCTGAATTTGCAAAAGAGGATGGAGATCAAAGGCATTCAAAAGAACGTATACAGTATACACTGAACTTAAAAAACAAACAAACAAAGAAAAAACCAAATGGTAATCACATACACAAACCAAAACCAAGACACATAACTTAAAAAAAGAAAGAAAGAAAGAAAGAAAGAAAGAAAGAAAGAAAGAAAGAAAGAAAGAAAGAAAGGAAGAAAGAAAACAGAGGGGAAAGTATATAATACCATCAAACAAAAACAACAGACAGAAACACAAAGGAAAAGCACCAATGAAGGGGAGGCACTGAGCTACCAAAAAACAAAGGAAACCCTTATACATTAATAATTATCATAAGTGTAAATGGACTGAATTCACCAATAAAGAGAAACAAAATTGAGATTGGATCAAAAAACAAAACCTAACTCTATACTGTCATCAAGAGACACATCTAAATTGCAAAGGCAAAGGTAGAATTAAAGTGAAAGGGTGGAAAATGTTTCTTGGAGCAAATAACATCCACAGAAAAACAAGTACAGTCATACATAATTCTAACAAAATGATTTCAGGATAACAAAGGTAACAAGAGACAAAGATGGGCATTTTATTATTTTTTTTAAAGATTTTATTAATCATTTTTAGAGAAAAGGGCAGGGAAGGAGGAAGAAAGGGAGAGAAACATCAATGCATGGTTGCCTTTCACCTTCCTCCAGCTACAGACTTGGCTGGAGACCTGGCTTGCAACCTGCCTATGTGCCCTGACTGCGAATTGAAACAGCAACTTTTGGGTTCACTGGCTGGCACCTATCCACTGAGTCACCAGCCAGGGCAAAAATGGTCATCTTATAATGATAAAGGTGACACTATATCAGGAAGTCATAAAAGCTGTCAATATATATGCATCCAATCAGGGAGTACCAAAATATGTAAAGCAACTAGTAACAGAACTAAAGGAAAAAACTGATAAAAACATAACCATAGTAGAGAACCTAAATACTACATTGGCAGCTCTAGATAGATCATCTAAACAGAAAATCAATAAAAAAGTATTGGCCTTAAATGACACATTAGACCAAATATATATAATTGACATTTACAGAGCCTTTAATTTCAGAACATCAGATTATACATTCTTTCCCAGTGCACGTGGAAAATTCTGAAGAGTAGATAATATGTTGAGTTGCAAAACTAACCTCAACAAATTTAAGAAGACTGAAGTCATGCCAACATTTTTCTTTTTTTTAATATATATTTATTTATTTTGCTATTACAGTTGTCCCAATTTTCCCCACTTTGCCCCCTCCACCCAATACCCTATTTCTTCTGGCAATGCCCCCCTTAGTTCATGCCCATGTGTCATGCATATAAGTTCTTTGGTTTCTCCATTTCCTTTATTCTTTTTAACATCCCCCTGTCTATTCTGTAACCACCATGTGTACTTTTTTTTTTACTTTTACATCCAGACAACTCACCGTTTAATTACTGCCTTCTGTCAGCTTCTCAAATCATATTAATACAAAGTTTTCTTTTTATTATTTCAAAATACCTACATTAATTTATTTGTTTAAAGAATTACTCTTTTACGCAATATGAATTACAATATTACCAAATACATGCAAAAGTACATTTATATACATACATACATATTTTTGCACATATTTAAAGTCCATACTGGATTTCGAAGAGTTAATACAAAAAATTAAAATATGCCAATAGCTTATATATTTATTACATATGTTAAATGATAATATTTTAGATATATTATAGAAAAATAAGCAGTTTTTTTCTTCTTTAATACTTATTTTGTTCTGGAATGTTATTTTTGTGAAATATATCATAGAAATGGTATATTGCAGAACTCACTTTTGTGAAAGTTGTCCTAGAGACAGTGCCAAACCCACATACCAACATATTTTCTAACCACAATACTTTGAAATTAGAAATCAACTGTGAAAAGGAAGTAAAAAATACACAAATATGTGAAGACTAGACAACGTGCTACTAAAAACAGACTGGGTCAAAGATATAAATGAAAAGTGATATCAAAGGTATATAGAGACAAACAAGAGTGACAATACAACATATCAAAACTTTTGGGATTCAGTGAAGGAATAATAAGAGGGGAGCTTATATCATTACAGGCCTATCTCAAGAAACAAGAAAAATCTCAAGTAAACAACCTAATGTTACATCTTATGGAACTAGAAAAAGAAGAATAAAAGCAACCCAAAGTCAGAAAAATAAAGAAAAATTTTTAAATGAGAGAATTGAATAAAATAGAGAACAAAATGACTATACAAAAAATTAACACAACAAAGAGCTGGTTCTTTTAAAAGAATAATAAAATTGAAAAAGCTCTGGCTAGATTCACTAAAGAAAAAGGAGGAAAGACTCAGATGTAGAAAATCAGAACTGAAAGAGGGGGAAGTTACCACAGAATCACAGAGAAAGAATCATACTACAATACTGTGAATGATTGTAAGCCACCAAATTCAATAACCTAGAAGAAACAGATAAGTTCCTAGAAATATACAATCTTCCTAGACTTGAGTCATGAAGAATTAGAAAATCTAGATAGACTGATTCAAAATGAGGGAAATGAAGCAAATGAAAGTCCATAACCACATAGCTTCATTTGTGAATTCCACCAAACATTCAAAGATTTGATACCTATCCTCAAACTTTCAAAAAGAATGAAGAAGAGGGAGCAAACACTTTCTAACATGTTTTATGAAGCCAACATAACCCTGGAACTAAAACCTAGCAAGAATACCACACACAAAAAGAAAACTGTAGACCAATAATGTCTGTTGAATACAACACAAAAATCCTAAACAAAATACTAGCAAATTGAACACAACAATACATTAAAAAAATAATGATCATGATCAAAACCTCATTCTAGGAGCACAAGGATGGTTCAACATATGCAAATCAATCAATGTAATAAACCGCATTAATAAAACAAAGAATAAAATCATAATCTTATTAAGAGATGCATAAAAAGTATATGATAAGATACAACATTTAAGGGATTAACTAAAGAACATACTCATATATACATAACCCATAGACATAGTGATGATAGCTAGAGGGATAGAGGAGTCAGGGGCTTGGTGGGGGTCAGGCAAAGGTGCAGGGAATGGAGACCTTTGTAATAGTGTTACCAATAAAAATGAGAAAAAAAGAAGATGCAACACCCACTTATGATTAAAACACTCAATAAAATAGGTATAGAAGGAAAGTACCTCAACATAATAAAGGCCACATATAACAAACCCTCAGCTAATATCATAATCAGTGGTGAAAAACTGAAAGTTTTTCCACTAAAATCAGGGACAAGGCAAGGATGTTCACTCTAATCACTCTTATTCAACATAGCACTAGAAGTCCACTGGAAGTCCTAGCCAAATCAACGAGGCATCCAAATTGGGACTGAAGTGGTAAAGTGTCACTTTTTGCAGATGATATGACTCTGTATATAGAATACCCTAAAAACCCTAAAGACCACCAAAAATATTATTAGTAACAATAAACAAATAAAGCTACAGATACAAAATCACTATACATAAATTCACTGGATTTCTATATAATAACAATGAAAAATTTTTTAAATGAAAAAATTCATTTTGCAATTGCAAAAACAAAATAGTAAAATATCTAGGAATAAATTTAACAAAGAATGTAATAGACCTATATACTGAAAACTACAAAGTACTAATTAAAGAGATTGAAAAAGACAATATGAAATGAAAAGATATTTCACATTCATGGATCAAAAGACTGAACACAGTTATAATGTTCATATTACCCAAAACAGTATGTAAATTTAATGCAATCCCTATTAAAATCTCAATGACATTTCTTTTAAGATTTTATTTAATATTTCCAGAGAGAGAGGAAGGGAGGGAGGGAGAAAGGGAGAGAAACATCAATGCTTGGTTGCCTTTCACCTGCCTCCAGCCACAGACCTGGCTGGAGACCTGGCTTGCAACATAGTTATCCTGGAGGGGTATCAAAACAGTGACCTTTGGGTTTGCAGACTGGGGCCTTAATTACTGTGCTACCAGCCAGGACTCAATAACATTTTTTGAAAATAGAACAAAAATTATCAAATTTGGATGGAGGAATTTTAGTCAAGATGGAGGTGTAGACACCCTGCCCCTCCCACCACAACTAAGAAAGAATACAACTACCTCAAAACTAGAGAAAACTAGAAATTCCAGAGAATCAAACTGCACAGAAGGCCAACAAACAATGATATAAAGAAGAAAAACACCCACAAGGGTAGGAGGGGTAGAGCCGGGACAGAGAGAATGAGGTTTGGCAATGCAGTTTGGTGGCAACAGCTGTGGCAGGATGGCAGCTGTGGCTGGCCAGCAGAAAGTGCAGTTACAAATTACTTTTAAAGTAGGGACACCTGTTGAGTGCCCCTGGCACCAGACCAGACCAAAAGGCTCACGTTTCCAGCACCAGGGGGAAACTAAAGCCACATGCTTCTGACTATGAAAACAAGTTGGGGTTGGGGTGGAGGAAAAAACTGCTGATCTCTCAATAGAGGCTGCATGTTTAGAGGCCCCCACAGTCCTGGAATGTGTGCAGACTCGCCCACTCTGGGAACCACGGCTGGGGCAATAGCCGGGGTAACAGCTGGAGAGGCACCAGTCCCTTACAGGAAGCCAGAGAGGTGCTTGGAAAGGGGGCAATTGCTGAGCAAGTGATATTGTTTCCTCGCAGATCCCTCCCCCACATACAGCATCACAAAGTGGTGAAACCAGTCACCCAGGACTGAATACCTAAGGCTCCATCCCTTATAATGTAACAGGTGTGACAACTCTAAGATAAAGAGGGAAACAGCTCTAAGACTCTGTCTCCTCAACTTCCCTGTCAAGTTGAGGAGACAGAGAAGTGTGACACAAAAGAGGGAACAGATCAAGGTTGCAGTGGGGGAACTAATCCACAAGGAGATAGCCAGCCTAATGGATGAGGAGATAACCAACCTAACAGACACAGAGTTTAAAACACTGGTGCTAAAGACGTTCACAGACTTGACAGATATGCTTGAGTACAGCAAACACTGAAGGGAAGAAGTGAAGGTTCTGCTGAGTGAAACAAAGGAAAATCCACGCTAAACCAATGGTGAAGGGAGGGAAAGTGGGGTTCAAATTCATGATTTGGAACATGAGGAAGAAATAAACAGTCAAACCAGTACAGAATGAAGAAATAAACCAGTATAGAATTTGAAAAAAAAAAAAAAAATGAGGAGCAATTGAAGAACCTCTAAGACAACTTTAAATGTATCAACATCAAAATCATAATGGTGCCAGAAGGAGAGGAAGAGCAAGAAATTGAAAACTTATGTGAAAAAATAATGAAGAAAAACTTCCCTAATTTGGTGAAGGAAATAGACATACAGGTTCATGAAGTAGAGAGTCTCAAACAAGCTTGACTCAAGGAAGACCACACCAAGACACATAACTTTTGGCAACAAAATTAAATTCCTAAGGTTAAAGATAAAGAGAACATCTTAAAAGCAACAAGAGAAAATAAGCGTTACCTCTTATTTTATTAGTTACAAAGGGTTTCCTATAAGATTATCAGCTGATTTCTCAAAAGAAACTTTGCAGGCAAGAAGTATTCAAAGTGATGAAAAGTAAGGACCTACAACCAAGATTACTCTATCCAGCAAAGCTATCATTTAGAATGGAAAGGTAGATAAAGTGCTTTCCAGACAGGGTAAAACTAAAGGAGTTCATTATCACCAAGCCATTATTATACAAAATGTTAAAGAAAAAATGATCAAAATTGTGAATATTAAAAAGACAACAAGCCCTGGTTGGTGTGGTTCAGTGGACTGGCGCTGGCCTGGGAACCCAAAGGTTGCTGGTTCAATTCCTCAGTCAGGACACATAACCAGGTTGCAAGCCAGGTCTCCAGCCAGGTTCTTAGCTGGAGGCAGGTAAAAAGAGAAGCATACATTGATGCTTCTCTCCCTTTCTTCCTCCCTCCTTACCCTTCTCTCTGAAAATAATGAATAAAATCTTAAAAAAAAGAAAGAAAAAGAAACAAAAATGACAACATACAACTATCAACAATACCTTTAAAAAAATTAAAACAAAAATAAACTAAGCAAACAACAAAAATAAGATCAGAATCAAAGGTATGCGGATTATTGGGAGGGTTATCAGCTGGGAGAGAAATGGGGAAATGGTTCAAGGATTAGGAAACATAATCAGTGGCTATAAAACAGACAGGGGTGGATATTAAGAATAATATAGGAAAGAGTGAAATCAGGGAACATATGCATGACCCAGAGACACAAACTAAGAGGGGTAGGATTGTAGGAAGGAAGTGGGTCTTGGGTGGAGGGGAGCAAAGAAAAAAGAAATTGGGACAACTGTAAAAGCATAATCAATAAAATATACTTTAAAAACTTTGTATGGAACCACAAAAACCCCCAAATAGCCAAAGCAATCCTCAGAAAAAGAACAAAGCTGAAGGTATCACACGGCCTGACTTCAAATTATAATACAGAACAACAATAGCCAAAACAGCATGATATTGGCAGCAAAAACAGACACACAAACCCATGAAACAGAACTAAGAGTTCAGAAATAAAATCACATGTATATAAGCAAGTAATTTTTGACAAAGGAGCCAAAAACATACAATGAAGAAAAGAAAGCCTCTTCCATATATGGTGCTGGGAAAATTGGAAATTCATAGGCAAAATGAAAATACATTTTGTCTACATATACAAAAATTAATTCAAAATGGGTTAAAGACCTAAATGCATCTGAAGCAACAAATTACATAGAAGAAAACATAGTTCTAAACTTAGGGACCTTGGTCTTAGAGAAGATTTTGTAAATGTGACCCCAAAGTCAATGGGAGTAAAGGCAAAAATAAATGAATATATCAACTAAAAACCTCTTCACAGAAACTGCCAACAAAACAAACAAGCTAACCAACTTAACAGGAGAAGGTATTTTCAAGCAACAGCTTCAACAAAGGTTTGATATCCAAAATATATAAATAACTTATACAACTCAACACCAAACAAACAATCCAACTAAGACACGGGCAGAGGATCTGAACAGACACTTCTCCCAAGAAGACATACAAACAGCCAACAGATATATGAAATGCTGCTCAACTTCACTAGCTATCATAGAAATGCAAATCAAAACTACAGTGAGATACCATCTCCCACCTGTTAGAATAGCTATTATCAACAAGACAAGTAATAATAAGTGTTAGAGAAGTTGTGGAAATATAAACTGGTAGTGGGAATATAAACTGTTCACTATGGAAAACACAATGGAGGCTCCTCAAAAAATTAAGACTAGAGTTACACTTGACCAGCAACCCCTTTCCTGGATATACCTGAAAAATTTGAAAACATTTACTCACAAAGATGTATGCACCTCTATGTTCATTGCAGCATTATTCATGGTGGCCAAGACATGGAAACAAAGTGTCCTCTGATGGATGATTGGATAAAAGAGATGTAGTACATATATACTATGGAACACTACTCAGTCACGAGAAAGGTGAAATACTGCATTTGCAACAACATGATGGACCTTGTGAATAGTATGCCAAGGGAATATATCAGTCAGAAAAAGGTAAGAACCATATAATTCCATTCATACATGGGATATAAAACTAAAAAATTCACAGACACAAACAGTATGCTGGTTACCACAGGGAAGGGTTGGGAGTAGTAAAGGGTAGAGGGGGTCAAATATAGGTAATGAAAGATGATTTCACTTTGGATATACAGATCACGTATGATAGAAATGTACAGCTGAAACCTATATACTTTTATTAACCAGTGTCACCCCAATAAATTTAAAATAAAAAAGAAGTTAATAGCCTAAAAAGATTGCAAATAGAATTCAATCTTTTTGAAGTGCTTTATGCTTTCATCAAAGAGTGGTCTTCGTTATTGTTATTATTATTCTACCTTGTAATCACCCAGAATGCTTTGCTCATACTATCTGTTTCACCAATTAATTGATGAGTTGAATTGCTTCAATGCTTTCCCCTGTAAGTGATGCTTTCTTGTCTCTGTTACAGGGTAGGAACCAAATTTAACTTCCTAGTCATAAAACAAATATTTACCACAAACAATAGCATTCCAACGTTTGAATTCCTAACTGCAAGCATGATTTTTATAAAGGAAATTGAAAAAACAAATGCCTTGAATCCCTAACTGCTCCTAAGCCAGACAGCACATACACAAATTATCACCTTCACTTGACAACTGCTGTTTATATCTTGACACATCCACTTAAAAAAGTATTTCTGACAAGAATCTTAATAGCTTTAAATTAGTCTAATTAAAGGTAACACATTTTTGCTAGCAAAGTGTTTGAAATTATACAGTATCGCAGAGTTCACTTTTTAAATGAAGTTACTGAGTGCATTAGCAAATCCTGAAAACACTTCCACTGACATATAACCTTCTATCAAAGGGAAACATTTCTACTATTCTTATTGAAGTTCCTAACTGCAAAGTGATAGGAAAAAAAAAAAAGCTTAGAAAGTTTGTCTGTAGTTTATCAGTACTATTGCACCATTTTCTGAAATATTGCTTTGTATAAATGCAGTATGCAGCTTCTGACAGGGTTCTCAGTGAGGCTTGCCATTCACATCCTTGCATAATTCCCTTCCCATCAGCATGTATAGAATCTAGAGACTCATTTCTAACAAACAGAATATAGCACAGGTGATGGGATGTCATTTCCGTGGTGAGTTTATAAAGGAGTCTGGTTTCCATTTTGCTAGCTTTCTCTTACCTTCTTGATCCTTACTACCATGTTGTCAGTTTACCAGAAAGAGGTCCCACGGCAAGCAATCAAGGGTGCTCAACAGCTCATGAGAAACTAAAACTCAGTCCAAAAATGCACAAGGAACTGCATCCTGGCAACAAACACATGAGAGAGCCTGGAAATGTATCCTTCTCAGTTAAAATCCTGAGATGGCTGCAGCCCCTTGAGAGACACAAAACCAGAAGACCCTGCTAAGTTGCACCTGGATTCCTGACACACAGAATCTGTGAAATAATAAGTATATTGTAATTTTCAGCTGCTACATTTTAGGGAAATCTGTTGTGTAGAAATAACAGATACCTAAGATATAATATCAACAGCAAATCATTATCTCTTTTTTAAAATATATTCTTACACAAAAGGCTCATTTTTCATTTCCCTTGATAACTTTTTAAATGGTTTTTATCATGCTTTTAAATTGAATTCTGTATCTTCTTATCCCCACACACATCTCACATGTTTCATCTGAAGTCTATGTTTTTCAAAATCAAGCTTCTTTACACTTTTTCTTCTTCTCCAAAGCCCAAATAAATGCAGTGAGAAATTAACCCAGTCATTGGGTTCTAAGCACTGATGTCACAATTTATGTCTCAATTTTCAGCCTCCGAAATCCTACGCACAGCTATAATGCCCTCAAATGTGCCCCTTTCTTCCCAAAGGCAGACACATCTCTCCCTTCTTCTTCTTCTTTTTAAATGTCGGTACTATTGTAATTGTTCAAAACAGATTTCCTAAATTAATTTTGTATTTACAAAGCCTGGTTACATCTTCTAAAACAGCTCTCACTTTACATGAAGCTTTTGCCTAAAAGCCTAGAGAATATTCATTTGTGGTTAGTAAATTACCTTTGACCATGACATCCAATATGACAGTGCGTGCACCAGGCATGTTAGCGTGTATCTCTTTTGTGACCAGAGTCTTATGAAAACTTGACTTCTAAAATCTAGTTTTTCCAAGGCTTAGAGCAAAATAAAACAGCACAGTCAATTTGATATAATACATCCATCAGGGATGTTGTGGCAAGTCAGGTTCCCAGGAGATGGGCTGTGAGATGGGGATTATTATCATGAGAGAAGATTGTTAGGGAATCCAAGATTGATGGGTGTGGGGGAAGCATAGCTGAACATAGAGAGGAATGGGGAGATAATGCAATCACTAAGAAGACCTTATCCTTAACAGAACAGCAACAGCATCTTTACTCATAGAAGCCTAAAACTGAGAACAAAGCAAAATTGCCCATCAACAAAATTAATTGTAGGGTATTAGATAAGAAACAGATATAGTAATATTTTTTTTCAAAATGAACAAACTACAGTCAATTCAACAACATAGATGACTTTCACAGACATAATAGTGACAAAAAGAAATCAGTCAACCAAGGGTAATTACTGTTTGATTTCATGTATATCATGTTGAAGTAGTGACAAAGCTAAGCTATAGTTATAGAGATCAGGATAGTGGTTTCATCCTAAGGGAAAGTGGTTATTGACTGAGAAGGGCCATGAAGAAATTATCAGAGGTGTGGGGATTGACATCATTATCTTGATCTGGGTGGATGCCATATACATATGTAAGAAATTCTCCAACTGTAGACTGAACACCTATGTACTATAATGTCATAACTTCCTTTAAAAATATGTGTTAGCCAAAAAAACAATTATCTCAAACAAATATGCCAGTCTTTCTTGACCAATAAAGTTGCAACCAATTTATAAAATAACTTTCCACAGCTTTATGGTCATGTGTATACTTCTATTCATGAAGTATAAGATACATGCATCAAAACAAGAGGAAGACAAATAAGAACAATAGTAATCTCTGGCCACTTTAACCGTGTGTAATTTTCATTTTTTTTTTTATCTTACCTCTTTTATTTTCAAAAACTGAACATTGATTTTTTTGTGTTAAGCGAAGTATGATTATTCTTTAAAAATAGATTATGATTCATAGAAAATGAGCTAAAAAAGAAAGGCAATGCCAAAAGTGAGGTTTATAAGCACTGTAATTACTCAGAGTATGTGTTAAAAAGCAAGGTGAAACTGTATGGCTTTTTCCCCCCTTTTTTTGCAGGACATAAATGTGAAAATTAGTATAGAATGTCAGTTTAAAACTCGCTGAAAATGGCCCAAACTAAAGTGACAGTGCATTCAAATGGCATCATCGAAAGTAAAAGGACCATAGCATAACTGCTGGTATGAGTTATGGATTCCTGGCAACCAGCAAGCAGAGACAGAGGCACTGTCCCAACAACATGGCTTTCATTTCCCTTGAGGCCAAGATAGGACCTCATCCTCTGACAATGATGGCTTTTCCAGTAATGGCAGCTTCCAGTGCTGCACAGAGAGCAGGCTACACAGATACAAAACATGAAACCTTCTCCATCATTTTAAGATGCCAGGGTAACCAAGATGTCAGCCTTGCTGCCTGGGAATACCCAGAGTAAGCCACAGTGACAGGTAAATATAGAAGGGTGTGAATTTGTCAGATCCCAAAGGCTTCCAGCCACTGGGACTCAGTGCCTACTGAAATCATTTCAATGATCAGACTATTCCCAGGGCCCCTGTGGTGAAGCCCTGCATTCTCTGCCAGCACAACTCAACATCGTGGATCCCCAGGGATGGTTAAAGGAACACAGACATTTTCATGCAGAGTTTTTATAATAACAGGGAAAAGATTCTCTTGCCCACCAGGAATGCTGAGAGCTCACAGAAGTTTAATTTCTTTATCACCCAATAGAAGTTAAACAATAATAAAAATAATTTTAAGGATTTGTATTTGAGGAGGGAAAAGGGAGATAGGGTGGTGGCTGTGAAAAATGCCATTTGTCTTTATGGAAGCAAAAACAGTCTTGAGTTTAAAAGCACTAGTGTGGGCTATGTGGCCTTGGGCAGTTTACCTCTCTGTGAATCTGCTTCCTTCTGTGTGGAGATTGTTGTGAGTGAGAAGTGATGGGGTTGACATATATTCTGTACATGTAATACAATGTCTGGCACTTAGCAAGCACTTATTAATAACACATGTTGTGTAACACACATGATTACACTATATATTGGCAGTTCTTGTTATGGTTTCTTGAACACTTCCTTCCAGTTTCATTCCTGGCGCAAAGCCTTCTTTTATATCTCTTATGCGTTCTTTCTAAAATAGTCTAGCCTTGTAAAAGGTATGACAAGGGCTAGCCCAAGCCAATAGGCACAAGGTTACAGTAAATAGACTGAGTGCAGCACATTGCAAATCAAGATAGATAGAAGCCTAGTTAAGACAAATAGGCAAAGTCAGCCTATCTTGATTTTCCCATTGGAGAGGCACCAGAATCTTGACTCATAAAGTCTAGTGTGTGCCATCTAAGTATGTACATGTGAGAATACCCAGAGGTATCCATTTATTAGAAAACCTGAGAGGCTCATAGATAGTTGGAAGACCCATTTGTAAGGAAATCTGCATTCTATGAAATTGATAATAAAAGATAAATGGTCTCCAGCCACTTCTTACTAAGGAATTGGTGACAAACTCTACACAATGATGTTGAGGAAAGAGTTCTCATGACAAGTCTGGCAACACAGAAACTTTTTACTACCTTTAGCTTAGGTATTTTCTAGAAACATAGTATCATAAAAAAAAATTTAAAAAAAGCATCACACAGCCTAGGATTCTAATGCAGCACCAACATTTGCTAGATGTGTGACTTGGCTAGGTTAGCATCTCTGTGCCTCAATTCTGTCAATGATAATTGGGATTAATAATAGTACCTATCTCAGAAGATGACTGTATTAAACTTATTTATGATAAGGTAAAGAAAGCACTTTAGCACTGGCACACAGTAGTTAAATGTTTAGCTATTTTTATTAATTAGTTCTTGATCGATGGATGTCTTATGTTAACTTTTTGCACTTTAGAAATTTTAGAAAATAAATTAAAAGGTAGAAAAATAAATTAAAGGAAAGAAAAATGTATTATCTAACCTCTCAGAGTTAACCATTGTCAATGTTTTAGAAGTTTACTTTTTTTTTTTTTTTTTTAGATTTTATTTATTATGTTTAGAGAGAGGGGCAGGGAGAGAAGAAGAGAGGGAGAGAAATATCAATGCATGGTTGCCTTTCACTTGCCTCTAGCCACAGACCTGATTGGAGACCTGGCTTGCAACCTGGTTATGAGTGTCCTGGCTGGGAATCGAACCAGTGACTTTTGGGTTCCCAGGCTAGCACCATATCCACTGTGCCACCAGCCAGGGCCCTAAAAGTTTACTTTTTAAGTATATAATTTCAGAACTAAGATAAAAGTATACTAGACATTTTGTAACCTAATTTGTTTCGATTTAACCACCAATTACTGGGGGGAAGTGTCATATTTTAATTAATCATGCTTTATGGGGGAAATCCTTGCCGTTAAATATTTTTCTACAATATTATTTTGCCTAATGCAGAATGTTACATTTCCTAGGGATATTTACTCAACCATTCCTCCATCACTGAATATTTTAAATGTTTCCAAATTTTCAGTGTTTTGTTTTTTTTTTTAATGAAAGAATATCTTTGGAATTGAATGATTGTGAAAATATAAGATTTTTTCTTCAGATAAATTCTTAGACATGGAATGTTCTATACCCAAAAAGAAAAACATTATTAAAGCTTTTGGTATATTTAATGGATTTGTATTTTAATGCATTATTTCTTCTAAATACTCTTTAATATTTTGGCCTGGAATGTGTAATGCTACAGCCCTTTGTCTCTCTAACCAGCAGGTTCTTTTTCATTTCCATTATGAGATCCACATTCTCTTCTGTGGCAGTAGGAAGAGCTTTCAAAACTCTTTCTGATAGAAAAGAATCCTTCGCTGTTGTGATAATGCTGCAATGGCTTATGAAAATATATGAACCAAGGGAACCCAAGAAAGTGAAGGAATAAGTGGAGCTACACCAATCTCCTCCCAGGACCAATCTGGAATTACAGTTTAACTGGGGAGAAATCATCTGGAACACCAGTTGGAGAGAAGCCTTATAACCAAGGACAGAACAGAAGAGGCCGCTTCATCACAATGTGACTGGTAGGAAGTGAGGAGACGAGAGAGGGATAGCTGGGCTTCCATGGGCAGTAGCTGGAGAAACTGGAGCCAGGGGTTTCACCTGAGATGGTGGGTTCTAAACCCCCAGTTGGTCTTCCCAGTCTACACCAACATAGCTGAGAGTAAAACAGCATCCATCTGTGAAACGCAAAAAGCCACGGGGATTGCTAGCCTGAGACAACTAGAGACAGAGAACTACTAAAGTGACCATGCACGAAAATACATTGGCACCCACTCAACCTGGACTCCAGCAGAAGGTGGGCAGAGTGCACAACATACAGATGCTTAAGGAGAATTTGAAGCAATGGCTTTGAGGAAAGCAATGACGGAGTATCCAACAAGGTCCCAGTGCTGATTAATTCCCAACTCAGTCAGACTACACTTCACCAAGCAGCATCCATCAGAGAAGACATCATAGCTGCCCATTGGAACAATCTGCCCCACCCTGCGGTGCCTGAGCCTGGCAGCTAATCACAGACTGATTGGAGGATTAAAAACTAAATTAATTCATCCTACCCAACAGTTCCTAAGCACAGCCACTGATCAGTTTGATTGGATCAACACTAAATTAATTAACCCTGCCCAGTGGTGCCTAAGGTGACCACTGATCACAGATTGATTGGATTACAGCTGAATCAATCTGTCTTGCCAAGGGGTACCTACTCCTGACAGCTGATTACAGATTAATTGGATTAAAAACTGAAGGGCACAGACAAAAATAGTGGATCTCTGGTAGGCTCCAATAGGCTGACTAGGCCCAGACTATAGAATTATGTCGTGTCACCAGAGGTGGATGCAAGAAGTAATTAAAGTGCACCTCCACATGACAGAACATCACATCCCAAAGACACAAAGTCAAAAAAGCCCAATATAAAAGCAAAAGCAAATAAGAAGAGTCATATAAAATGCGGAGAGGAAAAAACAGCCTGTCACCAAAAGGAAAGGAGGAATCCCCAGAAAGAGTATAAAATGAAATAGAGAGGAGAAAGATGGCAACAGTGTAGATGGCAGTACTGACGGCATTCTCAAGTGCCAGAGCAGCTGTAGGATAGGGTAGGGAGCATCAGACATCTGCAGGTGCCTGCGAATTGGAGCGGTTAGCATCTGGATTCAGGGGTGCACAGCCCAGAGGCTGCAGAGACCTACAGGAAAGCAGGTGAGACAGTTCCGAATCCACCACTGGTGGGCCGAGGTCAGCTCTGGGCAGTGGCAGCTCTGTCCAGAGGGGCGGCTCTGACTGAAGACAGCTTCGGGTTCCCCATCGAATAAAAATCGAGCAGTAAAATGTGGACAGTGAGCACAAACTCGGGGAGATTAAGGAATTGAACTCCTGCAGGGGAGGGACTGTGTGAGAGCCTCACTCTGGAGGGTGAGAGAGAAGAAGTGCCTCCTGGGGCCAGAGGTGAAGGAAGAGAGACCAGGAGGAAAAGGAGCCCAAGGAGGAGCACGGGAGTGCATCGGCCAGGCGGCTTGAAGACAGAAAACTGCGCCTCAGCACCACCCAGGGACAAGGCAGCTTGGAGACTGAGCAAGAAGGGAGGCCCAACCCCACACACTGACACCGTCAAACAGGCTCCCACAGAAACCACAGCTTGAAACTGTGAGAAAGGGAAACTGGTCACTGGTGGCGCAACCAGCGCACCCATTGCGTACAGCGAAAACCTCCTCAAAGAGATGGAGGGAGAGGGCTATCCAATGCCAGCACACAAACAGTGCTGAGGGCTTCCCCACAGAACCAGGCACCCATCACAGACTGTGGAAACCTCTTTGAGGAGATGGAGTGGTAGGGGTAGCCATCGGCAGCACAAAGAGCAACCTGCAGTTCTCCACACAGAACCAGTACGCAAAGGGAGGGCCCCAAAATGCCAGCAGTGCTGAAACCCAGCTAGACTACTGGAGGCTCAGCCTACCAAGAGGTGTGGTGCTCAGAACCAGCCCTGACTGTGACAGCCATAGGCCCTGCCACTCCAATGCCCCACAGTCTAACTGTAGACTGCAGAAACTTGATCTGAAAAGAAAAAGAGGCAGACTCAGGAAATGGATTGTTGCTCATCTTAAGCACCAATTACAAATAGAGCTACATGAATTATTAATCCCTAACATATCCTTTTCAAAAGCCACTTCCAGCCCTCACAATTATTCCATTTTAAGTAAATAGTGTTTATGTTGTAGTGTATCCCAAATCCCATATTTTCACTCCTTCCTTCTCTCAATTCATTTAACTACCCAAGATCCTCTTCCCACTCTTGTTTTAAAGTCTACTTACTCTCCTGCTACAACTCATTCTCAATCCTCAATCTAATTATTCCTCCTCTCTCCATCCTCTTAAAACTTTTTTTGTGGGTGCACTACTAGGGGTTACACATTCTTTTTTTCTGCTATAAAACACACTTGTCTTGACTCTACCTTGACCAATCAGTGCTCATTGAGGGTGGACAGGGAGGTAGATGCAGCAACTTTACAAACTTAACTGTAAAATGTAGTAATAAAATGTAGTTATAAACCACCTCCTCTTCCTCCAATCTCTTCTTAATCTCTTTTTTTCTCTTTCTTACCTTGCACTCCCATCTCACACATAGAAACTATAGCTCATGTATTGTTGATAGTGCTGTGGCAAAACTTCACATTTTTATTTAATCCCTTTTTTCTTTTTTCTTTTTTCATCTTTTTCTTTTTTCCTTTTCTGTTTTTCTTCCCTTTTGTTTTTCCTATTTTTGCCTCTTTCTTCTTTTTTTTCTTCTTCTTCTTTTTCTCCCTCTTCTTTCTTCTCCTCCCACCCCATTTTATTTTTCTCCTTTTCTTTTTTCACTACTATTTCTAAGTCAACTTCCCTATGGCAGTCCTCTCACTTAATGTTTGTCCCTTCATACAGTATCTACATATAGGTTCCTTCACATAACTTCTGATTAGGCTTAATATGGTTCACTCCCACTTGAGGCATTCTGATATCCCCCACCCCACTTCTATATAAGAGGTAAAGTTGGCTTTCTCACATCCCCACCATCTTTGCTACCCCCTTGCACCCTTCAAAATTATCTATACTTTAGTCAACTTAATCATTTTTCCCCTCTTGTGATAATCTTATCATATCTACATCCTGATTAAGGGTTGGGGTTACCTTTGAGGGCATGGGTATTTAGCTAGGTTCATAGGCAGTCAAAAGTGGGGTTAAAGGACTAAGATATCTTTGAGGGTGTGGTTATTTTGCCTGGACTGGTGGTTCTGTTTTAGTTCAATAACAATATATGAGATGTGATAGGAATGTCTCTTAATCAGCCAACTGAACTGAAATGAGCAACACATAAAACAAATCCAACATACAACCAGGCAGCCCAAATTAATGACATAAAGGACACTCCAAGAGGAACAAGTCGAGTAAATCTAGGAGACTGTGCCAGTGCACCCCACAAATTTCCTAACACAGAAGGGCACTCCACAAAGTCAGGGAGTCAAAACAGATTAATCCAAGAAACAAAAACAAGCAACAACAGACACCAAAAAATGGGGAGAAAAAGAAACAATTCATCACCAAAAGGAAAGGAGGACTCACCAGACAGACAGAGAAATGAAATAGAAATAAGTAAGCTATCAAACATGGAATTCAAAGAAAACTCAATGAGCTTATGAAACTCAAAGAAAACTATAAAGAATGCCAGGGCAACTATAAGGAGTTTAATGAAAATTACACCAACATTAAAAAAGACATAGAAACCATCAGTAAGAACCAGGAGGAAATGAAGAACACAATCTCAGAACTGAAGAACACAATAGAAGGAATTCAAAGAAGGTTAGATGAAGCAGAGGACCAGATAAGTGAATTGGAGGACAAAAGGAAAAAAAAAAAATAACCAGACATTGCAACAAACTGAAAAAGGACTGAAAAAGAATAAAGAGGTTTTAAGAGAGATACAGGACAACATGAAATGCACCAATATCCATATCATAGGGATGCCAAAAGAAGAAGAGAAGCAAGGGGTAGAAAACCTGTTTGAAAAAGTAATGATAGAAAACTTCCCTAAAATTATGAGCAAAAGGGTCATTCAAGTTCAGGAAGCATAGTGGATCCCAATGAAGATGAACCCAAGCAGGCCTATTTCAAGACACATCATAATTAAAATGGCAAACTTCAAAGACAAGAGAGAATCCTGAAAGCATCAAGAGGGAATCAGTTACTAACATATAAGGGAGCTCCAATAAGGTTATCAAATGATTTCTCAATAGAAACAGTACAAGCCAGAAGGGAATGGCAAAAATTATTCCAAGTAATGAAAAACAAAGGCCTACAACCAAGAATGCTCTACCCAACAAGGCTCTCATTCAAAATGGGAGGAGAAATAAGGAGTTTCCCAGACAAAAGAAAGTTGAAAGAATATATCTCCACCAAACCAGCATTGCAAGGGATGCTAAAATGTCTGCTATAAGAAGATGAATAAACAGAGAGGGACAGAGAGGAATACGGAAACAAAGGGGAGAAATGTCAATGAAGAAGTACCTGTCAATAATAACCTTAAATGTAAATGGATTAAATGTACCAACAAAAAGACATATGGTAGTTGAATGGATAAGAAAATATGACCTACATATATGCTGTCTACAAGAGACCCCCCTCAGAATAAAAGGTGGACACAAACTGAAAGTGAAAGGATGGAAAATATATATTTCAAGCAAATGGACATGAAAAAAAGCCTGGGGTAGCAATACCTTTATCAGACAAAACAGATTTCACAATGAAGGACATAAAAAGAGACAAAGAAGAATATTTCATAATACATAAGAGAACAATCCATCAAGAAGATATAACTTTGATAAATATATCTGCATCCAACATAGGAGCTCCCAAAATATATAAGGAAAATCTTGGAGGACTTCAAGAAGGATATAGACAGCAACACACTAATAGTAGGGGATTTTAATACCCCATTATCAACAATGAACAGATCTTCCAAGAAAAAAACACCAAGGCTATTGTAGCATTGAACAACACTCTAGATGAAATGGACTTAATTAACATATACAGAGATTTTCACCCCAAAGAAGCAAAATGCACACTGTTCTCTAATGCACATTAAACATTCTCAAAGATAGACCACATGGTAGAACACAAAACAAACCTCCACAAATTCAAAAAAATTGAAATCATACCAAGCATCTTCTTAGATCACAGTGACTTGGAACTAGAAACCTATCTCAAGGAAAATATCCCAAAACAATACAATTCATGGAGACTGAGTAACATGCTATTTAGTAATAAATAAGTTAATAATGAGATCAAAGAAGAAGTCAAAAAAGTATCTGGAAACAAATGAAAATGATTTGCAACACCGCAAAATCTATGGTACACAGAATTAAAAAACTTAGAGTCTAAAAGCACAACTCAAAGGATCAACAAATCCAGGAGCTTGTTCGTTGAAAAGATAAACAAAATTGACAAGCCATTAACTAGATTCATCAAGAAAAAAAGAGAGAGGACCCAAATAAACAAAATCAGAAATGACAGAGAAGTCACAACCAATACCACAGAAACACAAAGGATTATAAGAAATTACTATATACAACTATATGACAAAAACTTGACAACCTGGGTAAAATGGACAATTTCTGGAAATGTACAATCTACCAAAACTCACTCAAGAAGCAGCAGAAAAATAAACAAAATTAATAAGCCTTTATCTAGACTCATCAAGGATAAGAGAGAGAGGACCCAAATAAACAGAATCAGAACTAAAAGAGGAGAAATAACAACTGATACCTCAGAAATACAAAAGATTATAAGAAATTACTTCAAACAACTATATGACAAGAAATATGACAACCTGGATGAAATGGACACATTTCTGGAAATGTATAATCTACCAAAACTGAACCCAGAAGAAGCAGAAAGCCTAAATAGGCCAATAACAACTAGGGAAAATGAAGAAGTAATCCAAAATCTCCCAAAGCACAAGAGCCCTGGATCAGATGGATACACAGGTGAATTTTACCAAACATTTAAAGAACTAACTCCTATCCTTCTCAATCTATACCAAAAAATACAGGAAGAGGGAAGACTCCCAAACTCTTACTAGGAGGCCAATATTATTCTAATCCCAAAACCAGATCAAGACACAACTAAGAAAGAAAACTACAGGCCAATATCTCTGATGAACATAAATGCTAATATTCTCAACAAAATATTGGCCAACCGGATTCAGAAGTACATTACAAAGATCATACACCATGATAAAGTGGGTTTCATCCCAGGGATGCAAGGAAGGTACAACATTTGTAAATCAATAAGTGTAATATAGCATATCAACAAATTGAAAGACAAAAACAATATGATCATATCAATAGATGCTGAAAAAGCATTTGATAAAGTTCAGTAACCATTTATGATAAAAACCCTCAGCAAAATGGGAATAGAGGGAGCATACCTCAACATCATAAAGGCCATCTATGAGAAACCTGAAGCCAACATCATACTTAATGGACAAAAACGAAAAGCTTTCCCCCTAAGATCAGAAATGAGACAAGGCTGTTCACTTTCTCCACTTCTTACAATATGGCCATCAGAGAAGAAAAAGGAATCAAAGGGATCCAAGTTGGAAAGGAAGAAGTCAAACCGTCATTATTTGCAGATGATATGATAGTGTACATACAAAACCTGATAGGCTCCACCAAACTTACTTGACCTAATAAGCAAATTTAGCAAAATAGCTAGATATAAAGTCAGTATCCAGAAGTCAAAAGCATTTTTGTATACCAATAATGAAACAACAGAAATAGAAGTGAGAAAACAAATCTCATTTACCATAGCAACAAGAAAAATAAAGTACCTAGGAAAAAACTCAACTAAGGAGGTAAAAAAACTGTACTCAGAAAACTCCAGGACAATGAAGAAAGAAGTCAAGGAAGATACAAATAAATGGAAGCTTATACCATGTTCATGGATGGGAAGAATTAACATCATTAAAATGTCCATACTACCCAAAGCAATCTACAGATTCAATGCAATCCCAATTAAAATACCAATAACAGACTTCACAAAAATAGAAAAAATACTTCAAAAATTTATATGGAGCCCAAAACACCCACAAATAGTAGACACAAAAATCTTGAAAAAGAAGAACAATGTAGGAGGAATCACAATACTGGACTTCAAACAATACTACGAGGCTACTGTCATCAAAACTATCTGGTAGTGGCATAAGAATAGACATATAGATCAATGGAACAGAATAGAGAGCCCAGAAATTAACCTAGAACTCTATGGTCAACTAATATTCCACAAAGGGGGAAGGAACCTAAAATGAAGTAAAAACAGTCTCTTCAACAAATGGTGTTGGGAGAACTGGACAGCAACATGCAAAAAGATAAAACTAGACCATACTTACCAACTTACACCATACACCAGATTCAACTCGAGATGGATAAAGGGCTTAAACATAAGCAGTGCCACCATAAAGGTCCTAGAGAAAAATATAGGCAGTAAACTTTTGGATATCCTACACCAAAATGTTTACTGATACTTCACCAAGGGCAAAGGAAATCAAAGAACGAATCAACAAATGGGACTATATCAAATTGAAAAGTTTCTGTTCAGCTAAAGAAAACACCAGCAAAATTCAAAGGGAACCAACTGTATGGGAAAACATAATTGCCAATGATACCTCAGACAAGGGTCTGATCTCCAAAATATATAAAGAACTAATGC